>APFE030006981.1:32469-57121 GCA_000404065.3 Pinus taeda | reverse complement strand
ACATAAGTTCTACCGTCAGATCATTCGCCTAATGAACGACCCAGATTGACTAGAAATTACTATACTTTTACAAGGCAAATTTACATTTGTTTTTAGCTTCGGGGGCGCTACCCCCGAGCCCCTGCCGGGGGACCGCTGGCCCCCGGACCCCCCAGCTGGGGGGGATCGGCTCCCCCGGACCCTCGCGGGGGGGACAAGTTGCCCCCGCACCTCCCCGCGTGGAGGGGTGTACAAACTTCTTGGGGTATACATCTGGCTGAAACAAAGACCTCTAAACAATCTTGCTCCACACACAACACCTATCTCACTACCCAAACCATGGTTGAAAATCGAAAAAATGAGTTTTTCCCTATTAGAGAAACCAATAAGGAGGCTAGAATGAAGAATATAAGCCATGTTTCCCTTGCACATTTCCATGTCCTAACCTTTGAGGATCCTGACACCTTCATGTTTGAGCTTGCTATTGTTTATAGGACCTATGACTATGCCTCAGATGAACATAAGCTAAAATTGTTTCCATTTACCCTCAAAGATGCATCCTTGCACTGGTTTATGAGTTTACCTGGAGGGAACATCAATACCTGGGTGCAAATGCAACAAGACTTCAATGACAAATATAGGGATTAGTGTAGGTCCAATGAAACAAAGAAGGAAATCTTTAGGATGACCCTTAGATATGATTAATGTTGAGAGGACCATGAGGAAATATTCTATCTCAATTATAGGAGGGCTAATTGCACCCTTAACGCTGACTCACTATAGCTAGTTCTTCTCTGAGGGATCAGGGAGTATGTAATGGAAACCATTAACATGTTTTCTGGAGGATATATCTACCAATTGCCTTATGATGGCATCAAAATTGTATTCATGAATCACTCTAGGGTTGCTAGGAGAAAGGGTAGGTCTAGCCAAGGCCTGATCAGTTCATCTCCCTCTACAACAACCATCAAACATGAGATAGGAAGTACGTTGGATGATTTAAGAATTAAATGTTGCATACCTTTTCCCTTCAAATGGATACTATGCAAGTTAAAAGGAAGCAAGAGGAATTAGAAAGGGCATTAGCTATCTTTTTCCCTAGATGCACTAAGAGAGACCCTAGGAACGAGTGCCCATTGAATATCATAGAAGTATGCTTTGTCTGTGAAGAAAACCATGCAACATAGAAAGACCCCTCTTTGCCTAGTATTAAGGTTGTATACCAAGGGGCAGAACGTGGTTCATAGCAACTCTTCTTCATCAACCAAAGGAGTCCTTAAGCCCCTTTTCCATACCAATAGAGCATGCATGGTGTACACTATCTTCATTACAACCCAAATCAGAATGCACCCTTCTAGCTTTGGTACCCTTCTAATCATCCATCATGGCCCAAACCTCCTCCTTGGTCTTATTCTCCTCAATATCCTCCTCAACCTATTAACCCTCCTTTCCAGCCATATCCACCTAAATATTTTGAATGGGGAAACCTCTCAGTGTCGTGATGAACTTGGAAGTGTTGGAATCATGGTTTTCAAGGATGATATGGTCAGTCTTGCTCTTCAAGGACTCCTAAAGAGTTCCCATAGTTATCAGGGATCTATCAATGGATGGGAGAAGCTACCAAATTCAGAATGACTGTGGTCGGATTTGATGTAGGAGGAGATCAGGAGGAAAACCAGGGATGGCTCTTCAGCAAATATTGATGATGAAGAGAACTATGCCTTAGAGATTAAGGTGAAGAAGGGGAAAGGGAAAGATTCCCATTCCAAATCGGATTCTTATCATGGAGGTAAGAAGAAAGACATGACGAAATTTAAGTGCTTTCATTGTCATGAGATAGGCCATTTTGCTACAAATTTTCCACTCAAGAAGTCCAAGAAGAGGTCCTCGGGAGGAGGGGCAGGTGAGGCTTTTCCCTCTCAATTTGAATTGGACATTTTCCTAATTCTATGAAAGGTGTTATCAATGAAGGGAAGTGTATGGTACTGTTGTATTGTTCAACAACCACCATTTTTATATTATAAAAATTTCCTATGAAATTTATATATTTTAAAATAGGGATCCTTTTGTATTTAAAAAAAAACAATTTTTTTTTTATTAAAGCACCATAACCAAAGTTTAATACTTAGGATTTTAGAAAAAACCTAAATATTAAACCTTCATCATCATAGATATCACAATTATTCTTTCCAAAGTTTTAAATCCTTCCTTTGTTAAATATGTGATTGTGATTTCTCAAACTGGACTCGACAACATTCTCAATTGACAACCATGGAAACTTGCCTCTGAATATACACAATCCTTTTCCCCCATGGCTCATTGCAATGAGAATTGTGATCAACCAGACCCAACGATGGATTTAAATCCACTTCATATAAAACTCACATCCGCTTGGGTCATGAAACATTGAAACAAGTCCCATGACCCCTTCCTTTAGTGATTGCGATCAACCCAATCCGATGGGTTATACACTCCAGTCCTTAAATTCTGCACATTCGCACAATCAAAAAAGCCAAAGGTTAAGCTTGATGATGGGCCTCTAAATTAGACATAAATTAAGGCCCATGACTCTGAATTAAACATAAATTAAGGCCCATCTGACTATCCTTTAGCACATTAAACCTATTTTTTTGCATTAGATAATTTATTTTTAACTTTAATATATTCATTAGGAAGGTTTATGAATAATTTCATATTTGTGCCTAATATTATTTATTTTTGTGGATTATGATGAGAATATTGGGCATATTATGAAGATTTGGAGGAGGAAATAATTTAGGGACTTTCTCCCTACTACAGGAGGGTCAATATTAAATAATAAATCAACAAGATATTATGGAATTATGGCACGAATTGTGGAACTCCAATGATTGAGAAAATATAGGAATGTGTTCCCTACCATTTAATGTAGATTCCTAGTATTGGGAACCATATCAACTAATCAAGAGATTTTGGTGGGGAAATCTTCCTACTTTCATGGGGAATGATTCATAATAATTTTGTATAAGTACCAAGTTGAATTTCCCTCTATGGGCATATTTTTATTAGTCTTCTTGTGGAGAGAACTCGTATTTTTGCAGCTCCATTATATTTTCTTACGGGGATGTAATTGAATTGATGAAAACAATGAATATTGGTATTTTGTTCAGCTTCTAAATATTGTTCTCCTCCATAGGTCTCTAAGTTTCCTTGCGCCTGTCCATCCCAGGAGCCTCAAAGGCCTTTTTATCATTTATTTTTTTGTTATTTTCACTTCTTATTCACATGCATCTCTTGTTCTTGTTTCTTTCTATTTATGCATTTAGTATTAATGATTTCTTGTTGTAATATTGGGTTGAATGGTTAATGTAAGTTATTTGATAGGATCAAAAGCATCATTTCATCCTTGGAAAATATTTGAAAGGTCATAGTAATCATTGAGCTACTTGGATTAGTCATCTTATTCCCAAATCTAGATTTCTGGAACTCCTTTGTAGAAATGAATAGTAAATTTATGCTATTTTCTAGAGCATGATAACGAGCTTTAATCGAGTTGGTTCCACTTGAATTAGATAAAAAAAATTCTATTTAATAAAAAAAATTACCCCATTTCATTTTCACTTTATTAGGTTAGTCATTTGATAGATTTACTAGCTCATTAGTTCTCGAATTTCTCATTTTTAGACTGGTAATTTTCATTATTTAACAAATCTTTCCCATGTATAGATTAATTTGTGGATAGATGAAGACAATAATGTGTGTTGTTGCAGGAGCTTCTACATTTCAGGAATACCTCATCTCATTTGACTCATCCAAGCCTCATCCACCCATGTCGCCAAAATCCACTAAAAAATCAATCTAGATTCTTGTTTTATAAGCAAAAATTGCCATTTACATTGAGAAAATATACCCATATTGAAGCCCTTAGTTGAGTTTTGGGTAGCTTCCACAACCTCCATGCCTTATTCTTCCATTATCCACCTTTCCCAAGCTCCATTCCACCTTCTAGACCACTTCCTAAGCTTTCAGCGTGCCTTTTGTAATAAAATAGGGGATCCTGTAGACATCCCGTAGGAACTAGTATATCTAGTAGACATCCTGTAGGAAATCTTGTAGCAGCCTATTTTGAACCCTAATTGAGAAAAATCACCATTTCAGCTAGGATTAGGCCTCTACTTGATTTCCAAGCCATGAAAACTATTTTACGCCTCTTCCTCCACACCTGTCTCCCCTACCGAAGAACAAGGAAAGATTAGCATTTGCATTTATAAAACGAAAAGATAAATAAAAATAACTCTTTTTATTTCTTAATTAGCACATGCATGCAACAATTAATACTACCTAGATCAGATTCCATGCTCAGTTAGTTTAAATATTAACATGTCATAAATAGGGTTGAGTTTGGTTTCTTTTACATTTAGTTCATGATCTTCATCCAATTAAAATATGTTTATTTCCTTGTACTTTATTTCCTACAATAGGTTAGGGTTTCCATTACAAGCAATTAATTTTTTGCAATTAGGTTAGGATTGATTTCAGTACATGAACTCCATTACATCATTATAGCAAAGGAAGGACACATTGTATGCTGCACATATAGTGCCGATACCTCATAAGTTTGTATGAACCCCAGGTCGATAATTAAAGTTGGTAGTCTTGGGAGTTGTAGCATTTTTGTTGCCATCACTGAGAAGGTGTCAAAGTATGCATTGTTTTCTTCCCTAGTTGATTCATTTCCTTTTACTTTTTTCAAAAAAAAAAGAAATCCATTAGACATATTTCATTTCAAAAATAGAAAATGTCCATTTCATTAGTGTTTTCATTCAATCATAAAAATAAAAATAAAATCTCCAACACCGAGCCACAACCCCCATTTGATCACGTGGTGGAGTAAGAGCCATATCATCATTCAATTTTACAGGTAGAAGAAGAAGATGACAAAGAATGTAGAATAAATTAATGGAGATGATGACAATGAGGAAGATCCTCTTAGATTTCGCATTCAAGGTACTCATGTTAATGTGCACATGAAGAGAATTCGTTGATCTTTTCTTCCAAATTTCATGGCCTAAGGTTAGAGGATCCAGAAAAATTTCTCTTTCAATTTGAAATTTTTGTAGATCTTATGGTTACTTATTAAAAACTCAAAAATCGAGATTGTTTTCGGAAACATTAAAGGATAAATCTATTAAATGGTTCATGAGTTTAGGGACTAATTTAATAAGATCATGGAATGATATGAAAAATATATTTTTAGAAAAATATAAAGATCATGATCTTAAATAATAAATATTTAGAATTAATCAAAGAAAGATGATAGTCTAGAGGATCTAACAGAGAGGTTCATGTATAATGTTAAGAGGGAAAAACTACATCATTTAGGATCCGACACATTAAAAACCATCTTACTTAGAATAATTAGGGATGAGTGGATTGATTTCCCTGATCTCATGAGTGGAGGTGATGTACATCAACCACCATTTGAAGAAATTTGTGAAACATGCAAACACATATCAAGAGGAAGGGCAAGAATAAGTAAATCAACATCAATATTTGTAAGTCAAGCTAAACTTGGAAATTTTCTTGATAACTCTAAAACATAAATTCTTAACAATCTAAGTGAACAAGTAGAAATGTTAAGAATTCAAAATGAGAAAAAAGAAGATGTTGATATTCATGTCATCCATCTAGAATCACATGATGTTAAATATTTCCCCTCATTACCAAGGTTGAAGGAAGTTTAGCAAGAGGACAATGGAACAAGTCAATCACCAAAGAAACTATGTTATGTAGCTCCAAGAGGACCATGGCAGCCTAGTCAACCTAGTATGATGCAAGAGCCTAATTCACAATTTCAAGGTTAGGCATATCCACCTCAAAGTATTGAAACACATCCTTTCCTTGGCAACATTGTCCGTCTCAACCCCAAAACCAATCTTGGAAACAAGGTTGGCAAGGAACTTACGGGAGCCATCCACAATATCCTCAATATTTTCCTCAATATTCTCCATACCCAACTCCATGTTATCCCTACCATCCACCTCTACCACAACCACAACCCCAACCACATCCATCTCAGATGACTACTATAGAAAGGCAAAATTCTGCTACAAGAAGGAAGAAAGAAGCAAACTATGCTAAAAACAAAAAAAAGGCATTGCCTAAGAGAGACCTAATTAAAACAGAAAACTCCAAGGCCATTAGGTAATAATATAGGCCACAAAAAAAATAAGAAGGAAAGATAATGGTCTCATGAAACAATGATTTTTCTTTGCACAAATATGTTTTTGGGCTTGTCCTCGAAGAAATTACAACCAAGATTCTTATTGCACAAGAGAGAGACCTCCAGGTCCATGAATGAGGCACAATGAAGTCACTAAGTGTTACACAAAAAATTGTCACCATGACTTTCTACAGTTTGTGTGAATCCATCAACACTCATACATACCTCCTTTGCAAGTCTTAAGCCTCAGCTCTTCATGTCAATCCTTGAAAATGGGAGAAAGACCTTAAAAATATCTCAAATCCTAGTTTCGCACTTTCTCCTAGCATTGCCTGCAGTGTTGCACCCAATGGTCATGTTTCCTGCCAACCCGACTGCTCTGTGTATTGAGTAATGGGTGCGAACCCCTGTAAAAGTTAAAAAGGCGTGAGTTCATTCTTAAAAACTCATCTTGAGTCACTTCTAGACACTTCTAGAAGGAATATTACGCTGGAAAGTTCGCTCTCCCTTGGTTCATCCATTCCATAACTAAGGGAGCTAACTCCATGCTATGAGGTGCTTATCCCATTGAAGAAGGAACTTATCCCTTCAATGGTGGACCTGCAACTTCCTCCATTTGCACTATAAATTCATGCATTGGGCTGGTTGTAGAAAGGTTGAAGCTGAGATTCTTGAGGTAAATGTCACTGGAATTAGACTTCTGCTTTGAGCTGTGAGAGGAGAGATCACATACCTTTCATGTCATTTGGGAAGTGAGTGAGGCTTGTCAAAGTAGAGGAGACTCCTGCTGGACCCTGGAAAGAAATTGTGCAACATCAAGGCAAAGGTTGTAAGGTTCTTTGATTCATAAAGTTAATACAATCAAGTTTGTTTTTCTCAATGAACTGTCTCTAATGGTTTATTTTATGAGCTCCTTTATCTTCATAAAGAACATGTTTTATTATAATATCTATGCAGGTATGCTTTGATGTGTCTTTGTTTGTGTATACAAGTTATTGAAACGGAACTGCTTGAAGTTGTTGGAATAAAGCTGCCATCCTGGTTGGATTTTTATTTTTTGAAATTTCGGAAGAGGACCACACCTTCTACGTTAGTTACAGTGTGGACCTATCCGCACTGTTACAGTGTAACACAGAGCGGCACCGCACCTGGTTCTACTGGGGGCCTACGGACCCTGTCAAAATTTTGAAAAACCTAAGATCCATTTGCCCAGTTAGGTTTAGTTTTTGTCCATAGCTGTTAGTATATGCCCAGACCTGCACTTGTCTTTACAAAAGTTCCTTGTGAGTTAGTTTTCATTGGCATTCTTGTTTGAAGTGATTTTCTAAGAAGTTTTTCCTGTTGGATTGATTTTTGCTTGGTCTTCATAGTAGCTCAGAGATCCGAAGCCTTAGAGCCTTAGATCACCCTGGTCTCTCTGGTCTTCTTGCTGAGTTTGACTAGCTCATGAAATCTATCCTTGGAGAGAGCTAGATCCCATTTGTCTCTTTTGCAAAGATTTGATTAAACTTGATTAAAAGTTTCGAATTTCATTTTTTATTAAAATATAATTGGGTGTTTGTGATTTTTTTGTTGAGCTGAACAAATTGATCCTTAGTTAGCTGAAAGACTAAGTTAAGCATCCTCAAAAACATTTCAAGTTTCTTTTCAATCCATTTTTCATTTAGATATCAAGATTAGATTGTAGTTTTGAGTTTTTCATAGAAATTATAGAAGCTTGTTGAAAAATTTGTTTTCAATAGTTTTTTTAGAGTTTTTCTAGAAATCTTAAAAGCTCTCTTAAAAGAATTGTTTATCCTTGTAGTTCTTGATTGATTGAAAGGAAAATGGATTTTCTTTGAGCGTGATTAGTAGTCTCGTTTTAAAGTTCTTTGAAAAAGACAAAAAAAGTTTCCTTTCAGTTGTATGTTAAGAGAAAGATTTGATTTTCAAAGAATTGCATTTTCAACTCTTCCTTAGCTAGAAATTCATTGAAAAGGAAAAGGAATTGTTATCATCTTAGGTGCTTTTTTTAGTGTTTTGGAGTCGAGTCTTCATACCATAAAGTTTCATCTCCGCACCCATTGACTTAAGAAACAAACAATAAAATTAACGCTTAATTAAAATCCATCTGGAAATCTTTTTATTTTCTAGGGCTCTTTTTCACCAACATAGCTTAGGCTAGTATCTTGGAGTAGGGAGTAATTAACTCTCCAAGATAGTTTAAATGGACAAGTAGTCGATCTTGCGGTAGGGAGAAATTCCAATTGTTACATCTATGCTTTGGGAAAGCTCCTCTCAAAGGAGAAGCATGAGATCATATCCGAACCAATGTGGGAATCAATCCTTCCTCATTGGGAACGATAGAATATATTCACGTATTAAAAACGGTAAACCTTGGATTGACCATTGTCGAGGAGCCTGGGGTCACTTATTGGTAAACCTTGGCTTATGTCAAGGAGCCTTCAAGGGGATTGAGCTTATTACTCTGCCCTTGCGTGCGTATCGGATCCTAGACTACTCCCCCAGGTATATTTGTTTCCGTTGGTGACCTTAGTGACCATAATCTTTAGGATTCTTTCCTAGGTGATGGTGGAGGGAAGATCCCACTGTACTTGGAGCAGACATTGACTAGACACACTTGGACTCTTTGGGGGGTTATCTTCACTCGAAACGGTTATAGTGGAGAAACTTGTGCCAGTCTGTTTCATTAAGCAGTTTGTTAGGGTAACTGTTCCAACCACCATTTCTGTATTGAATTCTGCGACGTTGGATTTCATCACCAACTAGTGTTTTCGATCCAGAAAGATATTGTTTGTGTGTGGTTTGATCTCCTAGATTTATTATGCGTGTGTTTGAAATTGTTTGGTTTTTTAGAGACTTTAGGTGATTTTATTGAGATTTTCTTTGTTTTCGTGTGAAGTAATTAAATAATTAATCGTGGCTAAATTACCGAGACAATCCCATCGACTTCGAGGGCAGCCTCCCGAATTTACACCAAGTCAACTTGAAGGCCTGCGAGCTCTTGTCACACCTAGTGAAAGTAGGGTTGGGTCACTGGAGGCCGGAGAGTCTTCGTTAATAATACATCCTAATCATCTAGTTCAAGTAACAGAACATATTTCTAAACCGATTTCATTTTCCGAGGTTACTGGTAGTATCACTCCTACTAGCTCATTAGCCGAAGAACCTGAAATATCTGAACCTGAGACTGAACCTTCTACTACTCCATCTTCAGGATTTGCTTCTCCTATTTCTAGTGGTCCTAGTTCACCCAGGGTAGAAAATATCATTACCGAGAATCTTCCTTCTGGACTCATTTCCATCGAAGAAATTGTAAGTTCAAGTCCGAACGAAGGTATAAGCATCCCTGAAAATCAACCAACTATCGAACTTAGGGAGCGTGAATCCATTTTCTATAGTCCATTAGAGGTGATGCATAGTATATTTCGTTGACCAATTTCTTAGAAAATCCAGGTCCCCGGGGCTTCACCACCTCGATTTCCTTTCCATCCAACACCCAGAGGTTATTATCCTCCTTTGAATATGTCAAGATAGTCATCCTTGTTTTCTTAGATGCCAGAAACCTTTTTACATGGCGGTCCTTCTGTTCCTCCTGGGTATCAGTCTTTATCTGGTACGTTTTCAGGAGCATCTCCTCAACCCATCGAATATGTAGTATCTCCTGGTCATAACGGAACTAAACTGTTAAGTGTCGAAGAGATTCTTATGATGTCTGGTACTACTCCTAATCTGCAACCTCAAGGTAGTTCAATACCGTCTGGGGGGCAACTGCAAGGTACTCAAATGCCACCTGGGGGGCAACCTCAAGGTAGTCCATTACCGCCTGGGCGGCAACCTCAAGGACAGTATATCCCTACAGGACAATATTTTCCTCAAGGTCAACCCAGTACCAATATGTACCTCACGGTCAACCCCAATACCAATATGTGCCTCAAGGTCAATACCAGCCTCAAGGTCAGTACCAACCCCAAGGTCAGTACCAACCTCAAGGTGAATACCAACCTCAAGGTTTTCAACCACCTTCAGATCAATCATTTATTCAAGGACTGGGAAATGTACCATATAATTATCAATCTTACACTCAACCTGGTTTTGGTCCTCAATATGCTCAACCTGTTATGGCTCTATACCCCGAAATGAACATGGTGTGGGATAAACAGACTCTGCAACCCAGTGTGCAGTTCTCATCTCAATCTAGATAGTCTTTTGTTTCTGGTTCACCCCAGCAACCTGTCCAGCCTACTACTCAAAATTCTACACCTGGGGTAGCTCATCAGTCTGGGCCTAGTTCACCTCGAAATCTGTCCCAAACATCTGCTGCAACTGCTGCGGCCTCTGTTCAGTCCACTCCACCCATTTCTGGAGTATCAGTTGCTCCAGTTTCTACTGCTCCTGTATCAACTCCTCAGGCCTCTTTACCCCAGTCTGGACCTACAATCCAGACTCTGGTTTCCATGCCTGTAGGACAACCTAGGCCTAGTACGGTTGTCACAAGTCAACCCCAATTTACTTATCAACCGTACCAGGGGTAGTACCAATTCGGCCCTGCTGTGTAGAACCCGGCTAATCAGTATCAACCGTACCCTGGGTATACGTATAAACAACCTCAACAACCCCAGTATGGTCCGGTTAATCCTGGTTTTCCAAGAGGATATAATATCCCAAATGCAAATCCAATACCAAGTTATCCTAGATATCCTCCTCCTGGGGCTGGTCTTATGACCCCAAGTTTTTGGGATCCAAACCGTCAGTTACCGTTTATAGCAACTTTGGATTTGCCTGACTTGTCATGCCTTACGAACGATCCCATTAATTATCTTCCATTTTGGCCGCTAATGCCGAATAAGTTGCCCAGTGATATACCAAAGTTTGAGGGGAAGTCAAGAGAAGATTTGTCTAATCATGTGATGACTTACCATCTCTGGTGTGCATCGAATTCCATTTTAGATGATTCAATTCGTCTTCGTCTTTTTCAACACACTTTGATTGGCCTTGTAGCCCAGTGGTACCTTGAGTTTCCACAAGGCTCTTTTTACAATTTTAGTCAGTTAGCCACCTCCTTCCTTACTCATTTTCAGTTGCCAGTCCGATATGACAATGGAACGAAATTATTAACTTCATTAAAATAGTCGACGTCCACATACATTTCAGACCATATTCATGAATGGCGACGTCGACGTCGTTTAGTGAAAGTTTTTATCCCAAACCAAATTCTGGCAGAATGGTTTGTAAAATCGTTATTACCTAAAATAACTGAAGATGTAGCCAAGGCAGGAGTAGTTACTAAAGAGCAAGTAATTTCTCAAGCTCAGTACCTTGACTTAGTTTATACGCAGTCAGGTATGTTACACGAGAAAATCCCCGACCTTCCGAAACAAAATCAAATAGTTGCACCTCCCTCAGGGTCTGATGCAGCTAACGGTATGATTGGTACTGTTAATACCAAAAGTAAGAAGAAATCCTCCAAGAATTCTTCTCCTATTATAACTTTACCAGATTCCCCGAACGGAGAGTGTTCACCTGAAATTTCTGTTGATGTTCATGTCGTAGAATCATCTACGATCAAATAAAAATCTAAAGGAAAGAAGAAGAATAAGCAAAACTCGAAGGAGAAATATGATAAACCTGAATCTACTGACGAGAAACGTAAACCTTGTTATCCTTGTCTCATCTGCGATGAGGAGCATTTTACAAGAGATTGTCCACATCATGCCAAGGTTGCAAAAATCGTCAAAGGTTTGCAAACACCTACTGTTTTGAAGGATCCTTTTCCAAGTCAAGGCAGTAAGATGATAGGTTCTTCCTCTAGTGCCTCAAAAGAACCCATAATGATGATGTCACATGTAAGGATTGCGACACGATCGCAAGATTATGGAAGTAAGAGTCCTCTCGGTGGTAAGGAAGCGGAATCTTCTAATTCCAATCCATTAACCTCAGCTCCATATGGTTCTGATCCACTACAGATTGAGAAACCAAATCCCGACTTAGTAATCAAACCGCCCGCTAAGGGTATACTTCGAAAGTCAGCTTTCAATCCACATGTGACAGCTACTCAGAACTATAACATTGTAGAAGATTTAGTTATTTCCCCTTCAGCAATGTCGGCTTTGGAGGTGCTACAATCTTGTCGAAAACAACGTAAAATGATATTGTCGGCTATAGGAGCTATTGATCTTCAAGACTCAAACCTCATAGTCTTTGATTTAGAAAATAGTACACCTCGTTTACCTCATCAAATGGATTTCCAGATTCCAGTGTTAGTAAAAAACAGACCTTGTTTTAGGAGTGTGATTGATGAGGGAGCTTCAACGTGTATTATGTCGATACAGTGTTGGAAAACCCTTGGTTCTCCTACACTTAATCAATCCCCGATGATTCTGAAGGCCTTTGATGGCCGAGGGTTTCATCCTTATGGCATCTTGTAGGACTTACCTATAGGGGTTGAAGGAAAAATTGTTAATCTAGATGTGGAGGTGGTTGATGCCCCGCTGGATTACAACCTTCTTTTGGGTCATAGCTGGTCTTACGCCATGACTGTTGTTGTTTCATTAGTCTTTTGGCTTATTAAGTTTCCACACAATGGAAAGATCGTTATAATATATCAGTTAACTTACTTTTCGTCCGACCCATCCTCTGTTGAGAGTATTCAACATGTTGGTAAAACCGCTATCCCTTATAAGGATGTTGGGGTAGGATTAGTTAAAGATTCGAGTTTACTTAGAACATTTTCATTTCCTCCTCCCAACATACCATCTCCTTTCACGACTATTCATATGATTTCGTCAGAATCCATAGTTCTTGACGATCCTTGGATCGTTCCATTCGATTCTGAGGTGGACTCTCTTGGCGATGCCATGCCTTTGAGTCCCTTTGAAGTTGCTTATAAGGCAGTACAGTGATTTTCGGACTCAATTTCAACCAACCTTGATCTAGTGAATGAGATCCATGGAAAATCACTTTCAATCTCAACCTCAGATTCAACAACCTTTTCTGAAACCGTTCACACCGATGAACAAATTCGGGAACTGCTATCTGTTGATGTGTTACCATGGGAAGATCTTCATCATCGATCTTCATTTTTACCTGAGATTGATCATTTTGAAAATGATGTTTCATCTATTTTTACCGCTGAATATGTTAAAGAACCACATAATCCATTGAAACATCCTGATTCTGAACAAAATTTAGCTAATATTTCTCGAACGGTTCCTATCGACATTTCAGTCAAACCTGGGATTGTTGAAAACATTCACATAGGTGCTTCTTGTACGGACACTGAAGTCAAAAGATATAAAGCCCTATTTCAAGAATTCTGAGACGTGTTTGCCTGGTCCTATGAGGAAATGCCAGGAATTGATCCTTCAATCATTGTTCATGAGATCAAAACCTACCCGAATGCTAAACCCGTCCGGCAACGGTTGCGTCAGATACACCCACGAAAAGTTGCTTCCATCAAAGCAGAAGTTGAGAAATTACTTAAAGCAGGTTTCATTTATCCAATTCCTTTGACGGATTGGGTATCGAATATTGTTCCAGTCACTAAAAAACAAGGGACAATAAGAATATGTATTGACTATAGGGATATTAATCGTGCTTGTCCCAAGGAAAATTATCCCACACCCTATATCGATCAAATTATCAACGATTCTACGGACAGTGAAATTTTCTCCTTTATGGATGGCTTTTCTGGTTACAATCAAATTAACATTCTACTTGCCGATCAACCAAAAACGGCATTCATCTATCCATGGGGGACATTTTCTTATTACAAGTTACCTTTTGGATTGAAGAATGTCGGAGCAACTTTTCAAAGGGCTATGTCTTATGCATTCCATGACATCAAGCACATTATGTAGCCTTATCTCGATGATTTACCAGCCCATTCTTTATGCAGAGCTGACCATGTCACTCATTTACGAGCAATTTTCATGAGATGTAGGCATTATCGGATTAGGCTGAATCTGCACAAGTGTGTTTTCTATATAGAAACGAGTCGTTTACTGGGATTTGTTGTATCCAAAGCTAGAATTCATGTCGATCCTTCGAAGGTCAAAGCCATCGTCAAGTTACCACCTCCTTCGACTTTTTGCCTACTCCAGAGTTTGCAAGGGAAAGCAAACTTTTTACGTCGTTTCATTCCTAACTACGCCGAGATTACAAAATGTTTCACCCGGTTGTTGAAATAGAACACTCCATTCTTTTGGGACGAGATAGATGACAAATCTTTCGATGCACTTAAACACACATTGACCCATGCACCGTTATTGCATCCTCCTAACTACAACCAGGATTACTTCTTGTACCTCGCCACTTCCCATTCCACCATTGGGATGGTTTTAGTTCAACAGGATGAATTCAAAAGTGAACATGTGATTTATTATCTTAGTCAGACTCTAACTCCAACTGAGTTAAAATATTCACATGTGGAGACATTGGCCTTAGCTGCAATCCAAGCTGTTCAGCATTTTCGTCATTACATTTTGTTACGCAAAACCACGATCATTTCTGACTATAGCCCTATGCAATACATTTTGACTAAACAATTTCTAGGGGGCAAGTATTCCAAATGGATTGTCATCCTGTAGGAATTTGACTTGGAATTTGAGAAGGCCAAGTCAAAGAAGTCTTTGGTTTTTGCAGAATTAATGTGTGACTTCCCTCGTGCTGATACCGAACATGTGGTGGAAGAACCCATTGTGGATGAATCCTTGTTCCTTATCATCACTGTTGATCCATGGTATGGAGATACAATTGTCTATCTCCAGACCCAATCTTTTCGGCCAGACATTTCACGATCTCAGTGCCGGAAAATACGATTCCAATCCCAACCTTACACTATTATTCGAGATACTCTTTATTGTCGTGGGGTGGATTCTATTTTCCGTCGTTGTCTTACTCATGCTGAGGATGAAAAGGTACTTAATGACTATCACTCTGGAGCGTTTGGTGGTCATATGTCTGGGTATGCCACCACCCAAAAGATTTTACATGCTGGTTATTTCTAGCCGTCCTTATTCAAAGATTGTATTACTGCAGTCCAGAAATGCCACAATTGCCAAATTTTTTATCGTAATATGCACACTCCTCCTACTCCTCTCCACCCTATCATTACCGTTGGTCCATTCGCAAAATGGGGTATCAATTTTATTACATGTAACCCTCACTTGGCCGGGAGGCATGCGTATATCATCCTTGCAATAGATTATTTTACCAAGTGGGCCGAGGCGATGCCTACATTTTCGGCAGATGGAAAAACTGCTGCGATTTTCATTTTCAACCATATAATTGCTAGGTTTGGTGTTCCCCGATTATCACTGACCATGGGAGTCATTTTCGAAGCATCATGATGACTGAACTTACAGATTAGCTTGGCCTGCGTCATGATAATTCCACTCCATATTACCCACAGGCAAATGGTCTAGTTGAAGCAATCAACAAAGTTCTAGTCACCATGATCCAACGAATCATTGGGATTCATCGGTCAAATTGGCATAACATGTTATTTTAAGCACTTTGGGCGTACCGAACCTCAGTCAAAACATCAACAGGTTTACGGTTTAGAGGCAGTATTACCCATTGAATGTGAAATCCCATCATTACAATTTGTCTTGCAATTATTACCAGCCACTTCCGAAGAGGAAAAATGTTTATTATACTTAGCTCAATTAGATGAGAATCGACGTAATGTTGCATTAGCTGTCGAAACTCATGCCAAAAGGATTAAAGCTCAGTATGATCAAAATGTTACACCCCGCAATTTTTCGGAAGGAGACCTAGTCTTACTTTACGATCAAGCAAATGATAAGCTAAGGGCTAGAAAATTTTTACCCATGTGGCATGGTCCGTATATTGTCAAGCGAAAGCTGGCAAAAGGGGCCTATGAGTTAGAAGATTTTGACGGTGTCTCTTTAGGTAAACCTAGGAATGGGCTTTATCTAAAGCGATATTATGCTTAAAAGATTAGTGTGGCGATTTCTTAGACTAGGTTCTTTCTAAATTTGGTGTGTTCTTAGATTAAGAATGTGTGCTTTACTTTAGAGAGTGTTTTTCATTATTGTTCCTACTTATCTTGATTTTACTCTTGATATTGCAGATGTCGACGCCTCTCCAAACATACATCGGTTTCACTGATGGCGCTTGTCGTAGTACAGGGAACATCTCTTCCGCTACTTGGGTTATCTATTCGCCCTCTGACGAGTTAGTGTCTATGCATGGGGTAAGCCTCGATCAAACAATGAACAACATTGTAGAATACAGTGTAGTGATTGAATTATTATCTGAATCCATTTCATTTGGAATTCGGAGTTTGATTGTTAACTTAGATTCGGAACTCGTTGTATTACAGCTTAATCGAGTTTATGCCATTATAAATCCAATATTATTATGATTATTTTTTAGAGTCCGTCTCTTGGAATGAGAATTTGATTACATAGAATATCAACACATTCCAAGATATTTAAATATATTAGCAGATGCAGTTGCTTCTCGAATGTTAAATAGACATTTGCATTAAATCAAACAATAAATTTAAAAACATCTCATAACATGTTTTGCAAGATAACCATAATAATAATATAGCATAGCATAGGAGTGTGTCAAATATACATCGTCCTCGATCATAGGTTGAAAAACACCTTATGATCGGCAAAAATGATAGTATAAAAAGTCCAAAAATGAGTCTACAAGGCAATCATCCTATCACTGGTGACGATCCCGATACGACACCACTGCTTGGGCCACCCTACAAAGGAACCTCCTAAAAGGTCCTGGGACCCCAATCACATAGCGCTGAAGTCTAAGAGGAATGTCATCTCTGCTGGTCTCCAGAATATCTGCAGTCAAGCGCTCTAGATGGCTCTCCAACTCGGCCAAAGTCTCTACTGATTGGTCCTGTGGGGCCGGTGCTGTAGCAGCTGGTTGTCTTCGATCATAGGGCTGGAGAGCGGCTGGTCACCGTGGACCCACATCTACATTTAAAACTTTTTACTATTAGTTTTGGGATGATTTAAAAACAATATATATATATATATATATTAATTATTAATATAATATATATATATATATATATATATATTAATATATATTATATATTATATTATAATATATAATTAAAATGTTGAAAACAATTTTACCTCTATCATCCCATTGCTCTCCTGGTGGAAGAGCCATGTCGGAATCACCATGATAATCCATCCCAGCGTATGGAAAATCCTGAAAAAAAAAGAGTTGGTTCTCTAACCAACAGAAATACTCTGGTGTGAATGAAACAACCTCGGTACCCTCCTCAGGATGGCGGGCCATGACTGCAACCCATCGCATACCCCAAGGGTCTCGGGGAAGTCCAGCCTCAATAGTGAGTTGCTGTGGAACCAGCATAGGTACCCTCTCTAGGGAAAAGCTGACAACTAAATAACCATATCCAAAGTTGTCTAGCTGTCCATTCTTCGCCCTAGTCAATTGGCCCTTCACATTGGCCAATACAGCATCACACCAGTTGAAGATGGTGCCTCGGAAACAGTCCACTACCATGCGCATCTAGGAACCTGTAGCTAGATGCAATGCTGCACTCCCGTAGAGTCTAGTAACAGTAAAGGCAATCACCTTTAGTTTAGGATGGGAGATGGTTTTAACATCTATCCGTTTGTCCGGAGTTTGGTCATTACAGAACTCCAGTCGGATACTAGCGACAGATTAGCCACCTGGCCTAGATCTGAACAGAGATAATTGCTCGCCTCTCTTGGGAAAGCCAGTCAAAAAGTATATGTCATCCAGCTCGATTTCGAGCCGGTTGCCACCAATAATGAAGCACTGGTCCTGCGTGCTCCACCTGTTCACCAGTCATTGTAGAAAGTCTACCTGTGCCCTCATGCGAGGTATGGTCCAAAATTTGAATAGCCCACATGCTCTCAATGCTTGTAATGAAGGTGGATGGAGTAATGCATCTTGATCCATGTCCTCATACTCTCTTTCCCACCAAACAAGCATCTTGTGTACCTACATTGCAAAATAGGTGGATTAGAATTTTCATTTCAAAATTCTATGGGGCAAAAATGAGGAATTTAGTGTTTAAAATCCGCGTTCCGTGGGGTTCGCACCCATCCCTTTAGAGACAGTGCGTAGGTGCACACTTCTCCTTAAGGACAGGTGCGACACCCCAACTTTTCTCTGTGAACAGAAAAATCGGGGTGTGCGGGGCCACATGGTGCCCCTGCGCAACTGCCGTGGGCAATTTTTTGCCCTAATTTTCCTCTAAAAATCAATTACCCTAAAACAAAATTTTAAACGGATGAAATGAAAGTCAGGGACAATGTGGATTACCTGGAGAAGACGGGTCTCGATTCCAGTGGTCAAATTATTTGCAATCTCCATAGGAAGTTTTCTACCAAATGCTCTTACTTTTTACTCCAAAGGCAAACGGTAAAAATGAACTCGTAAAAGCCCTTTTTATAAGATTTTTTGAATAAATAAATTATATTTATTTTTTTTTTTACTTTGAAAAGGCCATTTCTGGTGCATTTTTATTACTTTTAAAGCAGATATGAGTAATGTTTGCAGTTTTTTGTGCAAAATATTGGGTATTCAGGTGAAATTGATCATTTTCAACAAAAAACACATAGCTCTTTTCTGACTCGTAAGATATGACAAGATTGCCGAGTTTTTCTTTTTAGACTCGTTAAAACAGAATTAAAAGGACGGTCCTTTTACACCTCTTTTCCGACTGTATAACATGAAAAGATTGCCGGACTTTTGTCGTTTCAAGTACGATATTGGTAATAAAATGACGTGTTTTCGATCACTTTTTTACTTTTTCAGATTGAAGGCACTAATTATGACAAGTACTCCTTGATCATAATGATCAAGATGTTCTCTCAAGTATTATTTTATACTTTTTCGAGCTTAAGAGACACAAATTTACGAAAAAGGACAACCATGGAGTTTTCTTAAGTTTTTCCTCTGACTCCCTAAAATTGAAAGACGTTGAGTTTCTCCTATACTGGACTCGTTAAAATTCAACAGTAAAGGACCTGTTCAATTACAAACAGGAACGAACCACTCCTTCTTAGGGTTCGAATCTAAACTAAGTTGGACTCATCCAAAGGATGAGCTTATAACCAAGAAAATGTTATCCTCCTCAAGCTTGTCAAAAATAAAGAGGTACTTGCTAGAAATGGTGGGGGAAAAGAGAGAAAAACGAACCTGTCTGTCATACTTTGTGTTTGAAAAACTTTCCATCACTCTTGAACATGACACTTTTATTCACCTGGGTTGGGAAATCCTTTAACTAACAGTTAATAAGGCCACATTGAAAGTCTTTAGCCGGTTTCCGGGTACTAGCTTTGGGTCAACTGTCACCAAGCCATCTGTAGTGTCATTATGCGTTCAAGAGGTCTGTGCAAATAAACCATTCACCTACAAAATATCTGTCATCCATCATTGACCATCCCTGAGTAGTCCTTGCCAAATATATTTCTTCAGACTTGATCTATGATTTTGTGTTATGGGATTGCCTATGATGGATCGCTTTCTATTGACTCCAACTCATTATCTAGAAAGATGATCTAGAAATCGTCAGCACCTTGGAATTTGCATGCCTCAATGGCAAGTTTCTCGCCTTTGACGACAGGTTGCATCATTGATCATCGATCAAAGGATTCTGTGACGTGTTCGACATCAACTCATTCATTCACATTGCATGGATTGTACTGAGTACTTTGAGGGCCATTGACATTATTGGGGGTTCCTCTCACACTTGTTAATAGTTTACATCATTGACTGGTAATCAAGTGGTTTCTACCATGTTCAACTTCGACACATTCATTCACATGGATAGAATCGTACTAGTTCGGGAAGTAGAAATGAAGACCCTGGATCTAGTTTCCACCATCCAGGCTGCGAGGAATTTTGTTATCATTAGTGGACTATTCATAAACAGATGGCTGTGCCAATACTGTGTCCATATGTTCCTACTTGTGATGTAATAAAAAATCATTCCTGTATCAGAGCAGTTTTAGATAGTTCTTAGTTAGTTTTGATCTGAGCATGGGAATGCCTACCTCAGCGATGATATTTTCACATATATATATTTTGTGTTGAATGTTTTTACAGGTTCCGAATGGGGTATCCACAGGAATATCCTTGAAATGATAAAGTCCTTCACTCTTCTTAGATGATCAGAAAACCATCGTCATCTACTACAGACTTCGCACTTTAGGGGGCAATCTATTACACAAAAAATTGTCACCATGACTTTCTACAGTTTGTGTGAATCCATCAACACTCATACATACCTCCTTTTCAAGTCTTAAGCCTCAGCTCTTCATGTCAAGCCTTCAAAGTGGGAGAAATACCTTAAAAATATCTCAAATCCTGGTTTCGCACTTTCTCCTATCATTGCCTGCGGTGCCGCACCCAATGGTCATGTTTCCTGTGAACCTGACCACTCTGTCTATTGAGTAATGGGTGCAAACCCCTGTAAAAGTTAAAAAGGCATGAGTTCATTCTTAAAAACTCATATTGGGTCACTTCTAGACACTTCTAGAATGAATATTACCCTGGCAAGTCCGCTCTCCCTTGGTTCATCCATTCCATAACTAAGGGAGCTAACTCCACGATATGAGGTGCTTATGCCATTGAAGGAGGAACTTATCCCTTCAATGGTGGACCTGCAACTTCCTCCATTTGCACTATAAATTCATGCATTGGGCTGGTTGTAGAAGAGGTTGAAAGCTGAAGATTCTTGCGGGTAAATGCTGCTGTAATTTAGACTTCCTTTTTGAGCTTGTGAGAGGAGAAATCACATACCTTTCATGTCATTTGGGAAGTGAGTGAGGCTTGTCAAAGTAGAGGAGACTCCTACTGGACCCTGGAAATAACTTGTGCAACATCAAGGCAAAGGTTGTAAGGTTCTTTGATTCATAAAGTTAATACAATCAAGTTTGTTTTTCTCAATGAGCTGTCTCTAATGGTTTATTTTATGAGCTCATTGATCTTCATAATGAACATGTTTTATTATAATATCTATGTAGGTATGCTTTGATGTGTGTCTGTTTGTGTATACAAGTTATTGAAACGGAACTGCTTAAAGCTGCTGGAATAAAGCTGCCACAAACAAGTGTTGGACCGAGGTAGGGTCTGTTACACCTCTTCGTTTTCATTTATGAACTGAAACATGTCTAGAGAAAAGTAGATTTTCTTGTGCTCTTTGTCGCTAGATATCATTAGATACTAGGGAGATCAGCCTTGTCTGCAAGAACGATTTATCCGGCCAATACTAAGCTTCTCTGAGGATGAGCAACACTTTCAACAAGGGGTATGATGGGTGTCTAAATTAGACATAAATTAAGACCCATGTCTCTAAATGAAACATAAATTAAGGCCCATCTGACTATCCTTCAGCACATTAAACCTCTATTTTTACATTAGATAATGTATTTCTAACTTTAATATATTGATTAGGAAGGTTTATGAATAATTGCATATCTGTGCCTAATATTATTTACTTTTGTGGAATATTATCAGAATATTGGGCAGATTATGAAGATTTGGAGGAGGAGATAATTTAGGGACTTGCTCCCTACTACAGGAGGATCAATATTAAATAATAAATGAAATAAGATATTATGAAATTATGGCATAGAATGTGGAGCTCCAATGGTTGAGAAAATCTAGGAATGTGTTCCTTGCCATTTAATGAAGATTCCTAGTATTGGGAACCAAATCCACTAATCAAGGGATTCTAGTGGGGAAATATTCCTCCTTTCATGGGGAATGATTCCTAATAATTTTTTATAAGTACCAATTCAAATTTTCCTTTAGGGGTAGATTTTTATTAGTCTTCTTGTGGAGAGAACTTATATTTTTGAAGGTACATTGTATTTTCTTACAGGGATGTTATTGTATTGATGAAAATAATGAAGATTGGTGTCATGTTCAGCTTCTAAATCTTGTTCTCCTCCATAGGTCTTTGAATTTCCTTGGGCTTGGCCATCCTAGGAGCATCAAAGCCCTTTTGTATCATTTTTTTTATTGTTTTCACTTCTTATTCACATGTATATCTTGTTCTTGTTTCTTTTGATTTCTGCATTCAGTATTAATGATTTCTTGTTGTAGGATTGGGTTAAATGGTTAATTTAAGATATTTTAGAAGATAAAAAGAATAATTTCATCCTTGGAAAAAAATTGGAAGGTCATAGTAATCATTGAGCTACTTGGATTAGTCTTCTTATTCCCAAATCTAAATTTTTGGAACTCCATTGTAGCAAAGAGCAATACATTTCTGCTCTTTTCTAGAGTATGCTAATGAGCTTTAATCAAGTTGGTTCTGTTAGCGCTTGGAATTCACCTAGGCTGAGATAGACAAACTCTCAAGGCTACATCAAACCATTTCACCTCGTAGCTAGCCCTACGAGGTATGAGAAGGCTCTCTCGGGTCAGATTCGGTAGATCTTTCAATATGATAAGCTGACCAATTAGGAACAAAGATTTTAGGCTAGTAAATTGATAAGGGGGGTTGATTTAAAGATTTTTGGTTTTTTGGTGGCAATTGGAGGGAGTGCAATTCAGGGTGCGGGGATTGAGCACAGTTTTTGCAGGGGGATCTTTGGGGCAAGGTAGGAGTGAGCGCTGATGCCTTAATCTGAGATGGATGATCAGGGATGATAGAGAAGGAGCTAAAGGGGGCAAACAACCATTTGAATCCTCTCTAGATAGCAGAAAACATAAATTTTAAACAAACTAAAAAGCTGAGCATGTCAAAGCATGTATTCAAACTTTACCACTTCATCTATCCAAATAGAAGCAAAAGAGAGATGTGGAATACATAAAAACTTACAAGAACATGTAGAGAACACACCATCAACACAACAATCCACAAGAATCCACAAGGATGTCTGCAAAACCCTGGCCTTCTTCCTCTTGAAATTGCAAAGATAGATGTACAATATACAATGAAAACTTTCTCCCTCAAGAGTCCAACCTTCCAACCTCTCAAAATGACTAAGAAAACACATAATATAGGAAAGCTAACCTCTTCCCTTGCCTCTAGGGGTCGAGCTCATCCTTCTAGGAGCAGTTTGAACTAATTCCAAACTAAGCACTAGATAATAGGCAGCTCAACAACTTGCCTCTATTACTTAGCTAACTGATTCCTGCATTAATTATTCACTTTTTACATCAAGGAAGACTCTAGAAGAGTAAAGAGAGGTAAAATATATCAAAGTTCCATGAAAATATTACATTTATCCATCATCTACAAGTAAAGATAATCAACCATAGTCAAAACAGTGTTTTTTGACCAAAAAAGTCAATTTTGGCAAAGTTAGCTCTCACATCCGCGCACCCTGGCTCTCACGTCCGCGCACCTTTGCAACAACTTTTGAGTGGGTTCCACTGGTCCAAATCAGGTGAAAGATGTCTCATTGGAAAGCTTGGTCTGTCTACTTTCCATCCCAAGTGGAATTTCTGAATTTTGAGTTGTTTTCCCCCCTCAAAAACCATTTCTCCCAAGGTCACTTTCTGCAACTCAAAAAGTGGGCAGAAAGTCACTTTTTTGATGTATTTTGAGCTTTTGGAGGCTCAAATCTCAAAATCAAGCTTCTCCCAAGTATTGGTAATTTTTCTCTTTGCATGCCCTTTCCAAAAATGCAAAGTTTTCAAAATTCCGAGCAGTCCTTCAAAACATCCGCGCTCGGGACGCGGACATGACACGGGAAAAACCTGTAAATGGCACAAAAAATTCACAAATGACAAAATTTTCTCCAAATTTCTTGAAATTTGGGCTGGGATTCCCCAATCAAGTACCATGCTCAGCCAAAGAGGCTTTGGCTAAAATTTGGAGTGGATCGGGCGTTTTCTTTCGTTTTTGTGTTTTGGCCAACCGTCCTTGGAGCACCTTCGTTTTCGCCGGTATTTTTGACATTTCTCTCAAACCATGACACCTGTGTAAAAAGTGAAGGAGGTTTTTCTTCCTTGGCATGTTTTTGACAAAAACCTCTCTCAGTTTTCCAAAATTCATCTCTGACTGCTCTGAAACATCATTTGAGTGAAACTTGCCCCGATGTGTGAAACAAGGAATTTGATTGAAATGAAGCGAAATGAAGGGGATAGGGGGCTTCTAAATTCTTGGGGAAATTTTTGGGAGTGGGGAGGGATGTTAGGAAGCAGGGGAAAGTGGAATCTCAGAGATTGAGTGAGGGGAAGGGGTCCAAAAGGGCAAATCACAGGCCAAACCTAGAAAATTGCCAGATTGTAGCTAGAAACTAGGGTTTGTGCAAAAATGAGGATTTTGGGGAATCTGAGTGTTGGGAAGTATATGATATGGTACTTTAAGGATAGGGGAAGGTGTATGAACATCAGGAAACAAGTTTTGCCATTGATTTGACCATCCAAGAGAAATTGGCTTCAAAAACCTAGGAGAGGGAAATGAACTTGCCAAGGCACAACTGAAGCATGAACAAGGTGTGAAATGAC
>APFE030006981.1:1484-24892 GCA_000404065.3 Pinus taeda | reverse complement strand
AGGAAACAAGTTTTGCCATTGATTTGACCATCCAAGAGAAATTGGCTTCAAAACCCTAGGAGAGGGAAATGACCTTGCCTGGGCGCAACTGAAGCATGATCAAGGTATCAAATGACTCATTATACACTGACATGATAATGACAAACCTATGAATGATGATAGACTCAGTTGAATGATGACATGGACCGCCATTTGGACAACTTTAGAAGGAGTGAAAGCAAACCCTAGACCTAATGCCTAGTGACCAAATTTTGCTTGAAAACTCTTTGAAATGACAAAATTTGACCTTGACACTTCAAAATCACTTTGTAAGAGCACATTTGATCACTGGAGGAAGGCTGGAAAGACTGACACTAACAGGTTCCACTTGCATTAGATCACAAAAAAAATTATATTTAATAATAAGATTTTCCCCACTTCGTTTTCACTTGATTAGGTTAGGAATTTAATAGATTTACTAACTCACCGGTTCTCGAATTTCTGATTTTTAAACTAGTAATTTTCCATTATTTAATAAATCTTTCCCATGTATGCAGACAATAACGTGTGTTGTTGCAGGAGCTTCTAAATTTTAGGAAGACCTCATCTCATTCACCTCATCCAAGCCTCATCCACCCATGTCACCAAAATCGACCAAAATCTCAATCGGGATTCTTGTTTTGTAAGCAAAAATTGACATTTCCATTGAGGAAATCTACCCATCTTAAAGCCCTTTCTTGAGTTTTGGGTATTTCCCACCACCTCCATGCCTTATTATTCCGTTATCCACATTTCCCAAGCTCCATTCCACCTTCTTGAATACTTCCTAAGCTTTCAGCCTACTTTTTGTAATAAAACAAGGGATCTTGTAGGAACTAGTACATCCTGTAGGAAATCTTGTAGCAGCCTGTTTTGAGCCTGGATTGAGAAAAATCATCATTTAAGCTAGGATTAGGCCTCTACTTGACTGTCAAGCCATCAAAACCATTGTACCCATCTTCCTCGACACTTGTCTCCCGTACCAAAGAACAATGAAAGATTAGCATTTGCATTTATAAAATGAAAAGATAAAGAAAAATATTTCTTTTTATTTCTTAATTAGCACATGCATGCAGCAGTTAATACTCCCTAGATCAGATTCCAAGCTCAGTTAGTTTAAATCATCTCATATGATAAATAGGGTTGAGTTAGGTTTCTTTTACATTTAGTTCATGATCTTCACACAGTTAGAATATGTTTCTTTCCTTGTACTTTATTTCATGCAATAGGTTAGGGTTTCCATTTCAAGTAGTTCATTTTCTGCAATTAGTTTAGGATTTGATATCAGTACATGAAATCCATTACATCATGACGACAAAGGAAGGACACAATGTATGCAGCACATAGAGTATTGATACCTCTTAAGTTTGTACAAACGCCGGGTTGATAATTATATTTAGTAGCCTTTAGAGTTTTAGCATTCTTGTTGTTGTTGTCGAGGAGGTGTCAAAGTATGCATTATTTTCTTCCCTAGTTGATTAATTTCTTTTTACTTTTTGAAAAAAAAAATTGCATTAGGCATATTTCATTTCAAAAGTAGAAAAGTTCATTGCATTAGTGTTTTCATTCAATCATAAAAACAAAAAATCTCCAACACCAACCCACCACCACCCCGTTTGATCACGTGGTGTAGTAAGAGCCACATCGCCATTCACTTTTGCAGGGAGAAGAGGAAGATGGAAAATAATGTAGAAGAAATGAATGGAGATGATGACAATGAGGAACATCCTTTTAGATTTTCCATTCAAGATACTGATTTTAATATGCACATGAAGAACATACCTCCATCTTTTCTTCCAAAATTTGATGGTTTAAGGTCATAGAATCTAGAAAAATTTCTCTTTGATTTGAAATTGTTTGTAGATATTATGTTTACTTATTAAAAAAACAAAAACTGAGATTATTTCTGGAAACATTGAAGGATAGATCTCTTAAATGGTTCATGATTTTAGGGACTAATTTAATAAGATCATGGAATGATATGCAAAAGATAATTTTAGAAATATATAAAGATCATGATCTTAAATAAGAAATCTTTATAATGAACCAAAGGAATATGAGAGTCTAGAGGATCAAGTAAAGAGGTTCATATATAATGTTAAGAGGGAAAAACTACATCATTTAGGATCTGACACACTAAAAACCCTCTTACTTAGAATAATTAGGGATGAGTGGATTGATCCCCTTGATCTCATGAGTGGAGGTGATGTATACCAACTATCGTTTGAAGGAATTTGAGAAACATGAAAACATGTATCAAGAGGAAAGGAAAGAGTAAGCAAATCAACATTAAGATAGGTAAGTCAAGCTAAACTTCGAAATTTGCTTGATAACTTTAAAACAAAATTTCTTAGAAATCTAAGTGAACAAGTAGATTCAATGTTAAGAATTCAAAATGAGAAAAAAGAATATGTTGATATTTGTGTCATCCATGCATAATCACATTATGTTAAATATTTCCCCTCATTACCAAGGTTGAAGGATGTTTACCAAGAGGAAAATGGAGAAATTCAATCACCAAAGAAACTATGTTATGTAGCTCCAAGAGGACCATGGCAACCTAGTCAACCTAGTATGATGCACGAGCCTAGTTCACAATTTCAATGTTATGCATACCCACCTCAAAGTAATTGGAACATACCATTTCCTTGGAAACATTGGCCATCTCAAACCCAAAACCAATCTTGGCAATAAGGTTGGCAAGGAACTTATGGGAGCCATCCACAATATCCTCAATATTTTCCTCAATATCCTTCATACCCAACTCCATGTTATCCCTACCATCCACCTCCACCACAACCAAAACCCCAACCACATCCATCTCGAATGGTTGCTACGGGAAGGTAGAAGGCTGCTACAAGAAGGAGGAAATGAACAGATTGTACTAAAAAACAAAAAGAGGTAGTGCCTAAGAGAGACCTAATCAAAACAGAAAACTTCAAGGCCATTAGGCAATCATCTAGGCCACCAAAGAAAAGAAGAAGGCAAGCTAATGGTCTTAAGAAACAATGATTTTTCTTTGCACAATTATGTTTTTGGGCTTGTCCTTGCAGAACTTACATCAAAGATTCTTAATGCACAAGAGGGAGGAAACCAAGGTTATAAATGAGGCACTATGAGATCACTAAGTTGCTCATTGGATAAGCAACACTTTTAGTAGGGGGGTATGATGGGCCTCTAAATTAGACATAAACTAAGGCCCATGCCTCTAAATTAAACATAAATTAAGGCCCATCTACTTATCCTTCAGAAAATTAAACCTCTCTATTTGGATTAGATAATGTATTTTTAATTGTAATATATTCATTAGGAAGGTTTATGAATAATTGCATATTTGTGCCTAATATTATTTATTTTTGTGGAATATTATGAGAATATTGGGAAGATTATGAAGATTTGGAGGAGGAGATAATTTAGGGTCTTGATCCCTACTATAGGAGGATCAATATTAAATAATAAATCAACAAGATATTATGGAATTATGGCACAGATTATGGAACTGCAATGATTGAGAAAATCTAGGAATGTGTTCCCTGCCATTTAATGCAGATTCTTAGTATTGGGAACGAGATCCACTAATCAAGGTATGTTGGTGGAGAAAGATTCCTCCTTTCATGAGGAATGATTCCTAATCATTTTGTATAAGTAACAAGTCTAATTTACCTTTAGGGGTAGATTTTTATTAGTCTTCTTGTGGAGAGAAGTCATATTTTTGTAGCTCCATTGTATTTTCTTGCAAGGATGTAATTGTATTGATGAAAATAATGAAGATTGGTGTCATGTTCAACTTCTAAATCTTGTTTTCCTCGATAGGTCTTTAATTTTCCTTGGTATTTTCCATCAAAGGATCCTCAGAGTCCTTCTGTATCATTTGTTTTTATTCTTTTCACTTCTTATTCACATGCATCTCTTGTTCTTGTTTCTTTTTTATTTCTACATTTAGTACTAATGATTTCTTGTTGTAGAATTGAGTTAAATGGTTGATATATGTTCTTTAGTAGGATCACAAACATCATTTCATTCTTGGAAAAGATTTGGAAGGTCATATTAGTCATTGAGCTACTTGGATTAGTCTTCTTATTCCCAAATATAGATTTCTGGAACTCCTTTGTAGCGAAGAATAATAATTTTTGGTATTTTTTAGAGCATGCTAACGAGATTCAATCAAGTTGGTTCCACTTGAATTATATAAAAAAAAATATACTATTTAATAAAAAAAATCACCCCATTGCATTTTCACCTAATTAGGTTAGGCATTTGATAAATTTACTAGCTCACTAGTTCTCGAATTTCTGATTTTTAGACTAGTAAGTTTTCACTATTTAATAACTCTTTCCCATGTATAGATGAATTTGTGGATAGATGTAGACAATAATGTGTGTTGTTGCAGGAGATTCTACATTTCATGAAGACCTCATCTCCTTCACTTCATCCAAGCCTCATCCACCTATGTCACTGAAATCCCCTAAACTCTCAATCTGAATTCTTGTTTGATAAGCAAAAATTGCCATTTCCATTGAGAAAATCTACCCATCTTGAAGCCTTTGCTTGAGTTTCTAGTAGCTTACACCACCTCCATGCCTTATTCTTCAATTATCCACCTTTTCCAAGCTCTATTCCACCTTCCAGACCACTTCCTAAGTTTTCAGCCTGCCTTTTGTAATAAAACAGGGGATCTTGTAGACATCCTATAGGAACTAGTACATCTTGTAGAAAATCCTATAGTGGCCCATTTTGAACCTGAATTGAGAAAAATCATCAATTAATCTAGGATTAGCCCTCTAATTTACCATAAAGCCATAAAAACCATTGTACCCCTCTTCCTCCACACTTATCTCCCGTGCCAAAGAACAAGGAAAAATTAGCATTTTCATTTATAAAATGAGAAGATAAAGAAAAATAGTTCTTTTTATTTATTTATTAGCACATGCATGTAGCAGTTAATACTCCCTAGATCAAATTCAATGCTTAGTTAGCTTAAATCATCACATGTGATAAATGGGTTTGATATGGTTTCTTTTGCATTTAGTTCATGATCATCATGCAATTAGAATATGATTCTTTCCTTATACTTTATTTCTTGTAATTGGTTAGGGTTTCCATTTTAAGAAGTTCATTTTATGAAATTAGTTTGAGATTTGATTTCAGTACATGCACTTCATTACATCATGACAGAAAAGGAAGGACACATTGTATGTTGCACATATAGTGCCCCTTAATATTGATTATGCCCCTTCTCAATGCGATTTACGATCATCCCAGACCATTAGGGTTATAAACTTGATTGGATAAATTCCCCGCATCTGCAAAATCGTAGATTCAAAAGATAATGCTCTGCTCCCATCCTTCCAGATCAACCATGATTATAAAGCACAGTTATCGAATCCACAATTACCTATGGTCATGCATCCTTCCTCATACCGATTACAATTTCGATTTGAAATCATCATTGACACCAGATCCACATCATTCCTTATATCATCCCATAGATCACAAATCAAAATACTTTTGGGACAGATAGCCACCCACCTTTCCATTGTTACGATTGTGATATCACAATCACAATATTCAAGGGCCACATGCCATATTCCTCCTCTACCCATTCCATTGTGATGCGATTCTAACTGGAGTATCCCCAATTTTACTGCGATTTCGATTTGATATTCATTAGTATAACTTCTCAGTTACAAAGCGATTGCGATTTAATCAAAATGTCTCGCCTATTTTGATTCAATTTTATATGAAAAGACAGTCTTTATTCACTATTTATTTATCCATGGCTTATGCTTTCAGGTAGAAACAAAGCTCAATAGCAAGGAGGAGATGGTTGTGGAGAGAAAGAGGAAGATTTGTTCCTTAGAATCTGCAAAAAGAAAAGATAATGTGATCGAAATTCAAGGATAATAATCCAGAAATGGAAAACCATTTTTATTTTTTATGATTCGAGTGACTTCATTTATTTTTTTCCAGGGCTATGTGCATGCTTGTTGTTTTTAAAAAATTGTATTATTATTTAAGCAGACATGATGGATCGATTTATGGGTCTAGAATTTGATAGAGAAATCCTAAGGAAGAATTCACACTTCTCCATTCCATCTTGATTATTTGTCTGACTAAAATCTTTTAGATCATGGCCTCTTTTATTTTTGCAAAAAATATTGAAAGTTGTTTTATTTCTGTATTACTTTAAAGCATTGGAGCAAAGGAGAAAAGGATGAGACTGCTATTTTTTTGAAAGCAGGCATTTTTGGATACAGGTATTTTTATCAATATTTTAAAGAAATTATGTTTTCTTTTATTGTTTGTAGTTTCTCTCTGTTTGGTGTTATATGCATTTATGTAAAACAACATTAACATAAATTCATTTCTAAATATGCTAATTGCTACAATATTTTAATGACATGTATCAAAGGCAGTTAATAATATTTTAATTGTGATAGAAGCTTATCATGGTTATTTTAGTTAATTTCTTAATTAAAAGAATTAATTTAAATTGGCTTTCAATTATGAAGTAAATGATTAATTTCTTATGCATCTACTAAGGAAAATTATTCTAGATCACAATCAAACTGTTAAGAAATAACCTAGGTAATAAGTAGATTATTTTCATATGTTTTATCTTTTAGTCATAAACCATTCCAAATCCATGTTTTGTATCCTATTATAAGAATTTCTAATCCATTTTATCACCTCTCATTGGGAAATTGGTCCCATTATATCTAGTCGGAACCACTACCCCAAACAGAAAAGGAGTTGTTTAAGGTCTAGACCAGGTGATTTCCCCCCCATGTTGGTGCAGTGAATTTTGAGGCATCAAAATCTTAGCACTAGAAGGAGGGACAAGACTATGAATGGAGAAGAGAAATCAATCTAAATTAACAAGTCATTCCAAGAGTCACTCCCCCTCAAGATCACCTCTAACTTCTCGATCCTCATCTAAAACTCCTATTTTTCGATCAAAAGTTGAGCAGTCACTCCCAAAATCTCCTAGTACTATTCCTAAAGCAGCTTCTTCATATTATAATCCTAAATCACCCGAGGTTCAGATTTTAATAAAGTAATTAGAGGAAATCTCTATTTTAGCATAAATACATGTCCCATTTGAACCATCTAAAGGAAGTATCACTTTTGTTTTACAACCCACTCAGATTCTAACTCGTTCTCAAAGTGAGAGGCTTGGGGTTTCTCCTTTTGAATTTCCCCTTCCTTCTTTCCGAAAGAAAACTAAGAAATCTAAGTCACAGACATCAAGTAGTGAGGTTTTATTAAATTCCCCACTGCAAACACCTTCATTCCCTCCATTCATTCCCACTTCTTCCTCTCAAAGTATTGGTGCTAGTTCCTCAAATCCTATCACTCAACCTGCCTCTTCTTCCACTGAAACTCCATCAATATCCATTCCACTCAAACTCCAATAGTGGGAGGACAACAAGCACCACCACAAGTCATGCCATGGGATAATCCTATTGTTGTACAAATGGCACCTCCCATTCATGACCTAACTAAGCATCCTAAGTGATAACTGCCAAAATTTAATCCTAACGATGGATTGTCTACTGAGCGACATCTCCATAGTTATATGTTAGCTATCAATCTAAATGGAGTAGCTGAAGAAGACTATGTAGTAATATTATTTCCCTACACTCTCCAAGGATCAATAGGATCATGGTACTTTTCATTGCCAGACGATGAACCACACTTGTTGGTTCGAAACACGTCGAAAAATGTCTTTTTCATGTGATTTACGCTGAAGCTCTTCTTATAAAGTTGGGATATTTTTCAAGAACAATTTTTGGCTAAATTTGGTGACAATAGATTAGTCACGTCTCTTATAAATGATCTTTCCAATTTGATAACTAATCTTAGAGAAAAGATAAAATATTTCAATTCCAGATTTAGCAAATTGTTAATTAAAATCCTAGCCACTTCAAAGCCTGGTTTAGATGTACAAATTGAATGGCATATTTCTTCACTTTCTTCTGACATAGCAATTTTTGTAGATAGAGCTAACAAAAATACATTCGTGGAAAAAATTAGGGAAGCTTTTTCTGTAGAGAAGAGGATAATTGCATTAGAGATGAAAAATGAACAAGAGGATAGAAAAAAAAGGTTACTTTTAAATATTAATCCAAAAAGAAAACTCCTAAAGATCTCTTTGATATTGAAGGATTACAAAAAGTCCTAAAAACTATGTCTAATGAGATGGTAGAGATTAAAAAAAAGTAGTTGAATCTTCTTCCAAGAAACCATTTAGATCATTCAGAAGAAATTATACAACTAATCCTCAACCTCCAAACACCATATCAAATGCTGAAACCGATGATGAGGATGAGGAAGAAGCAGAATTTTCTGCTGACGAATTCGATGATGAACAAACAATTGAGTTAAATGGAATGGGATTTCATTCTTCCTATATCTGATAGTGAAAATGAACATGAAGCACTACCTGTTACAACAATAATCAAAGGTCCAACTTATCCTATACAACCAATTCAAAAACAAAAACCTTTAACTCCTCTTCATAAAGATAAAGTTGTTAATAAAATATCCACTTCCACATCTAATCAAGTGATTCCCTCTTTATCTAATCCTCCATCTCCACCCAAAACCTTATTAGTTTTAGGTAATATTGAGTATAAAATTGTAGAGGACATGAAAAAAGTAAAAGAAAATATCTCCCTCTATGAACTCATTAGACTTAAATAACAACATAAGCTTTTCTTGAAAGAATTGAATGCAATGCCTGCTTATCCTCTCGCTGTTATTGTAATATCCAAGGCTACAAATAGAGTGGGTAAACCTCTTGCTAATTCATTTTTTGATTCCTCTTATGCTATTTTGATAGGTGACAAATCTAATTCACATGCCCCTCCTTTCTTGTTGACTTTTGAGATATTCACTAAAAATGTACATAATTGCTTGGTATATTTAGGAGCTTCTTCAAACATTATGCCATATTCAGTTTGTTTAAAATTGAACATGTCTCCTAAAAAATATGCAGTTCATATTTTGCAATTTGATAGGACAAAAGTAGAAATTATAGGAGAAATGAATTCATTCCTCATTCGATTATCTTCAAATATTAATGTTTGTCAAATAATTGATATACTAGTTTCTAACATTCCAGATTTCTATGATTTGATTCTTAGTGGGGATTGGTTAGAAAAACTACACGGTTACTTTTCCACTAATTGGTCTCACTTTTGGCTTCCTTACAATGGTAACCCAAATCAAATTAAAATCCACCGAGAAAAACACATGAAAAATTCAGTAACAGATTTTGAAGGTGAAAATGAGCCAGTAGCATTTAATAATAACATCCTTGGAAATTACTCTTCTAAATCATTTTTGGAAGTTTCAATGCATAAATGTCACCTTTTCTGAATAATTCAGTAACTTCTGGAATTGAAAATTTTTCACAAGTAGATTCTTCTATATGTGTAAATATGTTAGAAAAACCATTAGTTAATTCTTTGTTTTGGAAATTGTATTTTGATGGATCAAATTCAAGTGTGGTGCAAGAGCAGGTTGCATATTGATTAATCCTAAAGGTGAGAAGACAATGCTAACTTGCAGGTTAGAATTTGAATGCACAAACAATATTGTAGAATATGAAGCATTGGTCCAAGGTATTTACAAATAAATAGCCCTTAATGTTAAATACCTTCAAGTTTTTGGATATTCATAAATTGTAATTAAACAAATAAGAAACACTATGCATTGCATTTCTGGACACTTGAAGCATTATCAACCTTTAATTCAATCTCTCACTTCACACTCTTTAGGTTTTAACATTTCTTCTATTTCTAGGATTCAGAATGCTAGTGCTGACCTTCTTTCTAATGTTGAATCAAAACTAATTCCATCAGAAGGTTACAAGCCAGATAGATTTTATATAGAGTTAATTTTTAGACCATCCATTCCTAATAATATCACCAATTGGTGGGTATTCAACAATGATGAAGTCATCTTAAACTTCTTAACTTATAAAAAAACATATGATGACCAAATAATTGATGAAGACGAACATGAAAATCAATTAAAAAAGAAAATCAACAATAATCCCATACCAAAATCTGTAATTAAACTTGAGGACCTTTACGATTTAAAAGATAGATTCAGAAAGGTTATTAATTCAAAACTTCAAAGTTCGACTTTAAGATTTGAATTAATACACCTTGGGACAAATCTTAAACCTTAGAACATTAACTTAGGACATGGTCTCTCATCTGATGACAGATTATCCCTCATCCATTTTTTAAAGAAATATAAGGATATATTTGCTTGGAGATATGAAGATCTCAAAACATTTGATACTTCCATCATTCAACACACAATTATGACGACAGCTAATGATAAACCTATCCAACAAAAATTAAGGAAAATTCATCTGAACTTAGAAAATCAAATCAAAATGGAATTGAATAAACTCCCTCAGACCAAAATCATTTTTCCTGTTAAGCATTCAAAGTGGGTTTCCAACTTAGTGCCTACTAGGAAGAAAAATGGTGATATCCGCATTTGTATAGGTTTTAGAAAGCTCAATAAGGCCAGTCAAAAGTATAATTTCCCATTGCCTACTATGGAAAAAATTTTGCAATCAATTGCAGGTTCAAAACTTCTGTCTTTCCTTGATGGATTTTTAGGATACAATCAAATCATGGTCCACCCATATCATAGGCTTAAGAATACTTTTAGAACTAAATGGGGAACTTATGCCTACTAAAAAATGCCATTCGGGTTAATAAATGCAGGGGAAACTTTCCAAAGGGCTATGGATATAGCTTTCAAAGGTCCGTTAAACAGGACGGTTGTTTTTTACTTAGATGACATTACTACTTATTCTAAGAAAATAAATAATAATTTACATGACCTAAAACAAATATTTGAACGTTGTAGAAAATATGTGATTTCATTAAATCCAAAAAAGTCTTTCTTCACTCTTAGTGAAAGAAAACTTTTAGGATTCATTATATCCAAAGATGGAATTTATATTGACCTTGCTTGAATAAAAGAAATTTCATAAATTCCTCTCCCACATAATAAAAATCCATGCAATCGTCTTTTGAACAGAGAAATTTTGTCAATTGATTTGTCCTTTATTTTTAACAAATTGTTCTAACATTACAACAAATGATTAAGAAAAACTCAACCTTTAAGTGAGGTCATAATGAAAAACAAGCTTTTGAATCAATCAAACAAGAAATACTTAATGCTCCCTCTCTAAGTACTCTGAATTTCTCTCATCATTTCATCTTGTATATTTTTCTTCTTCAACATCTTATGTTGTTGTCTTAACACAAATTAACGATAAGAAAAATCAAAACACCTATCTCTTTTTTTAGTTCAAATTTTCAAGGTTTTGAACTGAATTTCTTAGAAGTAGAGAAACAAGCATTTTCTATTTATAAATCTATAAAGCATTTTAGACCTTTTCTCTTAAAAACACAAAAAAAATTAATAGTCCCATTCCGAGCGGTGAGACAATTACTTATGCAGAAAGAGTTAGGAGAAAAGAGAGAAAATTGGATAACAACTCCATAGGAATATGATATTGAAATGAAACCAGCCAAAATTGTCAGAGGACAAGGTTTCTGCAGATTTCTTACATGAGCATCCAACATACCAACTGATGAGGACATAGGTAACAATGAACATGTATCTAAGTTAAGCCTTATTGATAGTGAGTCCCAATACGTTGATATGATTTTTTATTTGAAAAATGGATATGCTCCTCCAAAACTCAATCATAAAAGAAAAAGATCTTTAAGATTCAAAGCAAATCAATATGAAATTTTTGATAATGTGTTATTCAGAAGGAACTATGATTTTGCTTTGTTAAGATGTCTTGAAAAATATGAAGCCCAAAAGGTTTTTGAAGGAGCTTGATGATGGACCAGTAGGAGGACACTTTGGAGGAGATACTATGTGCATAAAATCTTACATGCCGGATACTATTGGCCCACTCTCTTCAAAGAAACTCATGCATATGTAAGAAAATGAAAAACATGCTAAACTATGTCTCGAAGACAATGCAAACCTGAATTACCTTTGCAACCAGTCAACATCAAACAACCTTTCGAACAATGGGGATTGGATATCATATGTGAGATCGTTCATCACTATTTTAAATAGCATAAGTATATTTTGATTGCTACATATTATTTCACTAAGCGGGTGGAAGAAATTCCATTATAGGTAGGAAATTTTGACGTTGTTACTGAGTTTATTTATCAATTTATCATTACAAGATTTGGTTTAGTTTCTGCACTTATATTTGATAATGCATCTTACTTTTTGGATAATCGTATGATTGAGTTTCCTCATGGAATTGGTTTAGCAGAATCCAAAAATAAAACCTCCTAAGAATAATCAAAAGAGTTGTTGACCAAAATCAATGTAATTAGCATAAATCATTAATATTTTCTCTATGGGTTGATAGGATAACTTAGAAGGCCTCTATAGGTACTTCTCCATTTAATCTAGTATATGGGAAGGAAGCCATCATTCCATCAAATTTAACTCTTCCCTCACTAGCCCTAGTTCAATTCATTGAAGAAACACCTACTTCTTCTTTACACTTGAGACATTCCCAAATCCTAAAACTAGAAGAAGAAAGGGAGAAAGCCAAACTCACACACAACAAAAATCAATAGATAGTGAAAGCTTATTTTGATGCAAGCTCAATTCCACTCCTTCCAAGTTGGAGACCTAGTTCTCAAGTGAGACAAAGCACATGAAGAAAAAGGGAAACATATGAAATTTCAGAAATTGTGGCTTGGTCCATTCCATATTATCGAACAGAAAGTCCTATACACATTTATACTGCAAGATTTATTACACAAGAGAGATTCTCTTCATATAAATGCGCTCATCCTAAAGAATTTATTTTCTTAAAAAAAAAATAACTTCTTAAAAAAAATAAAAAAATTATAAAAGATCACTTCCATTGTACATCACGCTACAAGTTAATTTCCTTATACATATTTTCTTAATAAAAAATTTAATAGTACTCTATTTACTTTTCAAACATCTCTTGAAGTTATTTTTTTTTTTCAATTTGAATGTAGAAATTTTTTAAGAAGTGGTTACCAAAATTGAAAGCTAGATAAAAAATATATAACTCTGAAATTTTTCCATTAAGTTGTGAAATATTTAAAGAACCTAAAAAATTATATCCTTTTACTCTAGTTTCAGTCAAAAAGGTTATCTTTAAAAATGTAAAGACTATCTTATGACTAAGCACTTTCAACTCGGATTTGTCATCCAAAACTCTTAAGGAGTAAATAATTCTGCCCATCCATTAAAAAGAGAATTTTAAGAGTGTAATTCTAAAATATAATAAATCTAAAAGATAAGAGGTTTCATCACGAGCGTGCTTACCATGATCATAGGGAACCAATTAAACTGGCATTACCAATACTGAACACCAAATCAAGGTAATGGCTTACATGGAAAATTTTAGGGGCTAATATTCGCAAGCGGACTAATTTTCCACGATTTCTCCAAAAAAAGATTCGCCAATTTCAATTTCTTATAAAAAATGATTCACCCAATTTTTACAATATAAAATTATTTTGTCCTCAAAATAACCTACATTATATAGCAAGTATATATAAAATCATTATATATTTGAATACCTTTACAAATACATCAATAAAGACTTTATAGTTTACGTATTAGGGACTAATGAGATTTTCCAATATGTTTAAACTTCAAGATAGTTTTCCATCCTTAAAATTTTCCTTGGTGGCTTATGATTGTTTCAATTATAAGACAAGTGGTCTCATCACATGCTAGCTTGTTCAATTTGATTATTAGCAGTGAATTACATTATCGTTTTCTAGCCACCAAACCAAGACAATAGCTTTTAGCATCAATTAAAACATAAAAGAAGAGAAAAGAAAAATAAAAAACTTACCTCTAATTATTGCATTAATAAAGGGATGCGATACTGGATTATTGTTGGTTAAAAGGTAACCCTATCGAAGCTATGTACACTCACTGGCAACAATGGCTCTACCTATGACAAGTGAGTACATTAGAAGCTAAGTTGTAAAATGCCCCCTAATTTATCTCTATAACTGATTAATGACTAATACAAGTAAATAGGTGTTTTTCATTCATGAAAGGTTTTTAAAGAAATTGTAATTTACTGAGTTTTATAGTCAGAGTAATTTTATTTATCTAAATGTTTCGAAAAGTAGTTTCCACTTTCTAAATTATTTCTACTAAATTTTTAGAGAATTTCGTTATTATTCATCAGAGATAACTAGTTCTTCGAGTGAATCGCCAATTGTTGTACTATTCAACAACCCCCATTGTCATATTATAAAAATTTCCTATGAAATTTATATATATTAAAAAGGGACCCTTTTATATAAAAAAAAAAAAAACAATTTTTTTTTAATAAAGCCCCATAACAAATTTTAATACTTAGGCTTTTAGAAAAAACAAAATATTAAACCTTGGTCATCATAAATATCACAATTATTCTTTCCAAAGTTTTAAACCCTTTGTTAAATATACAATTGTGATTTGTCAAACCAGACCCGCCAATGTTATGAATTGAACACCATGAAAACCCACATCCGAATATACACAGGCCTTTTCCCCCATCGCTCATTGCAATGAGAATTGTGATCACCTAGACCTAACGATGGATTTAAATCCACTTCATATAAAACTCACATCTGCTTGGGTGATAAAACATTGAAACAAGTCTCATGGCCCCTTCCCTTAGCGATTTCAATCAACCGAACCCGACGGGTTATACACTCCAATTCATACATTCCTCGCATCCACACAATTGGAAAATCCAAAGGTTAAGCTTGAATCTACCCCTTCTCAACGAGATTTTTGAATAGCGAACCCGACAGAGATATTAAAGCCAATTGATAAATCCTACACATCCACGCAATTGAAAATCCCTTAAGCTTGAGTCTGCCCCGTCTCAACGTGATTTGTGATCATCCTAGACCTAACAAGGTTATAAACTCCATTGGATAAATTCCCCACATCTGCACAATCACAGATTCCAAATATAGTGCTATGCTCTTATACTTCTAGACCCGCCATGATTATAAAACACAATTATCACATCCATAGTTACCAAGGGTCATGCCTTCTACCTCATATTGATTGTGATTGTGATCTGACGTCAAATCCATGTCATTCCTTACATCATCTTGCAGATTGCAAATCACAAGACTTTCGGGACTAATAGCCACCCGCCTTTCTATTGTTGTGATTGTGATATCACAATCGCAAGATTCAAGGGCCATGCACCATATTCCTCCTCTACCCATTCCATTATGCTATGATTCTGACTGGAGTATCCCTGGTTTTTTAGCGATTGTGATTTGGTCTTGATTAGTATAACTTCCCAGTTACAAAGCGATTGCAATTTAATCAAAATGGCCCACCTGTTTTTATTCAATTTTATATGAAAATACAGTCTTGATTCACAATTTATTCATCCATGGCTTATCCTTTCAGGTATAAACAGAGCTTGATAGCGAGGAGATGGCTGCATAGAGAAAGAGGCAAATGTTTTCCTTAAAATATGCAAAAAAAAAAGATAATGTGATCGAAAGTCAAGGATAATAAGCCAAAAATGGCAAACTATTTTTATTTTTTATGATTCAAGGAACTTCGTTTACTTTTTCAGCACTATGCGCGGACCTTCTGTTTTAAAAAAAAAAATTGTATTATTACATAAGGAGATATGATGGATTGATTTATGGGTTCAGAATTTGGCAGATAAATTCCAAAGAAGAATTCACACTTCTGCATTCCTTCTTGAGTATTTGTTTGAATAAAAAATTTCAGATAGTAGCCTCTTTTATTTTTGCAAAAAGTGCCTAAGAGATGTTGCATTTCTGTATTACTTTAGAGCATTCGAGTAAAGGAGAAAAGGTCAAGGCTACTAATTTTTGAAAGAAAGCATTTTTGGATATGGGTATTTTTATCAGTATTTTAAAGCGATTATGTTTTCTTTTATTGTTTTTAGTTTCTCTCTGTTTGGTCTTATATGCATTTATGTAAAACAACATTAGCATAAATTCATTTCTCAGTATGTTTAAGTTCATCAATATTTTAATGGCATGTATCAAAGATAGTTAATAATATTTTGATTGTGATATAATATTATCATAGTTCTTTTAATTAATTTCTTAATTAAAATAACTAATTTAAATCTTTTTTTAATTCTGAAGTAAATGATTAATTTCTTACTCATCTACTAAGCAAAATTATTCTAGATCAAAATCAAACTGTTAAGAAATAACCCGGGTAATAAGTAGATTATTTTTATATATTTTATATTTCCATTCCAAATCCATCTTTTCCATCTCATTACAAGCATTTATTATCCATTTTATCACCTCTCATTGGGAAAATGGTCCCATTATATCCAGCTGGAGCCACCACCCCAAATGGAAAAGGAGTTCTTTAAGTTTCGGATAGGGTGGTTTTCCCCCATGTTGGTGCAGCGAATTTTGAGGCATCAACAAGTAATGAAAAGTGGAGCTTCATTCCACATGACTGGAGATAAGGAGTTATTCAGTGATATGGAGAAGAAATATCTCTAGATGCATATCGAGATGGGTGATGATGGGAAGTATAATGTTACTGGATTGGGCATGATTACATTTTAGAGGAAGCATGGGGCTGCACTGACCTTGAAGAATGTTATGTATGTTCTTGAGCTGAAGAAGAAATTGGTATCCATTGCAATGCTTGAGGATAGAGGCTATGATGTGATCTTCTTGAAAGGAAAGGCATTCCTTCGACATGTAGCCACGGGTCAAGTAAAGAATATAGGAATTCAAGTGAAGAATATCTATAAGCTAGAGGTAGAGGAGTGTGTTGCTTTGAGCACAAAAGGCAAAGGGTGCAGAGCTGAGATGTTGGTGAGTTGTGGTGTTATTACCAAAATAAGAGTTTACATTGTTCCTAGTCATGGTCTTAGATAAGTGTCAATTCACCCTATATTTTAATGGGTAGGTGATAGGTTAGGAGTCTCAAAGGTCTCATTTTTCATTTCAAAATAAAGTCTAATAACCTTATTCCATGTTTCATGAGTCTTACAATATTTTTAGAAACTCATAGCTTAAACCATTATGAAAATTTTTGGAATTAGCCCTGAAACCATGTTTCCATAGTGGAAACAATGTAAAATTTTTGTTTTGCACTACGAAAACGTTTCTTTTTTCATAGCACTTTTCCTTGCGTGCTACGAAAGCGCAGATTTGTAGAACAATCTTGTGAACACATCAATCCGTTAAAATTCCGTTAAGTTTTTATCATTAGGTGTCAACTAGGAGTTAGTTCTTAAGCATGCCACCATCCAAAACTCATCATTTCAAATTTAGGGCTCATCATGATAGGTATTTTCAATTTCGAAAAGGGCTAGCTAGTCTCTCAATGTAGTTTGCATGCAAACCCTCAAACAAAATCATTTTCAAATGGTAAGCTTTTGGTAATTTCTTACCAGGGTTCCTTTCATCCATAATTCAAGCGAGGCTGACCACCATACGCAAGCGAGGTTGATAAACAGAATTTTCAAGCGAGGCTATTTCGCTATAGGAATTCAGAGGCAAAGATGACAAATGAAAGGAAAAGTCACAGGTTTGTCCATTGTTTAAGAACTGAGCCTGAAAGTACTAAGGTCTTAGCTAGAGATAAATTAGTTGTGGAAGTGTTCAAGAAAGTAGGATGTTGGAAGTTTTGTAAAAAATTGTAGGGAGGACATACTCAGGTGACAAAGGAGTTTGCACTACATTTAATTGGCTCAAGCACAAAGGTGGGAATCCTAAACTAGTAAATTTCTCTAGAGATCATAGCTTTGGTGACAGAGATCTAGGGGGCAATATATATGGTTCAAAAAGTTCAGATTCGACATGGAACCATGTAAAGTGTTTGTAAAGACAGAGTTTGCAGAAATAAACATAACCAAGGTAGTTCCCAGGAATTACATCAAGGACAACTATGCCAACTTGCTCTTCAACATTCAACGTTATTTTACTTGTGAAGGCAGATATCAAAAGGTTTATTCATATCATTTTAAACTCCTATTGCATTTTACTAGTATGAATTCTTTAGATTCTCCTTACTTCCTGTATCGAAGTGTAGCTACGATCGCAAATAAAGTGCAGTTGAAATCTCAAGGATATGGAACTTCCCTTTTCCATCATGGTCTAATTAAACTGATAGTTTTACATGAACTCAAAAGGATCAAGAAAGAATGGTCTTCATTTCTATTTTTATGTGATTTTGGAGTGGAAAATCAAGATTTAGGTATTAGCCCTAAGGTTAAAGAAACTCCATCAGCAGAAAACAACAAGTCTGTAATGTCTAGGGAAAAAAGATTTGTTAAGTTGAAACCTAGGAAGCAGGTGAAAGAGCAAGTAAGAAAAACACCAGTAGTTATTCTTGAAATTCCTAATCTACAAAGGAAAAGATAGCTGAGGTTAAAGGAATGACACAAGAACAGTCAGCTACCAAACCAGTTCAAAGAAGATTGACTAGAAGTCAAATTGCTAAGGAGAAGGGTAAATCAGTGATCCCGGGAGAAAGTCCAAGCTTGAAGGGTAATTTAAATGATATTTTAAAATCCATTGATATTGCAGAATCCCCTTTGGTGCAGGAAGATGTCATAGAGTTTGATAAAGGAAAGTCAAAGAAGATGAAATCCTCTAAGAAACTGGAATTTGAGGACGATGTTACAACATTTGTGTTCAAGCCTAGAAATCTCTTAACCAGGCAATCCAAAATGATACAAGTGTCCAATATTGAGTTAGGGAAAACAAAAGAAGCCTCCATTGTTCAGGAAGAGTTGATAGAATTTTCATCACCAAGACTTGAAGTTGACAAAAACAGAGTTTTTTCCACTCAAATAGAAAAATCCAGTTATGAAGAAATGGAAGAAAGGTTAAGAGTAGCTAATAATGAAATTGCTAGACTAAGGGTGAGAGAAAGAAGGCCTGTTGTTGAGAAGACTGATTTCAAAAGGATAAAGGCTCTGTGGGAAGTTGAAAATGTTTTTAAACCAGAAATAGTCATCAGTGAAACTCAGTACTTTACCTAGATTGTTCCTGCAATCAAAGAAGCTAGATTTGTAAGGATGATTAATGCTCAGCTATGAGCTACTAACAAGAGATTGAAGAGAGAGACTGATGACCTAGAAATATAGTTAACAAAATCTGGAAAAAAGGCTACAACGATAATGAAACAGCGTGATGAGAAAGGGAAGTGAAGGATATATCTTAAAACAATTTTGGCATAAAAAAGAAGAACATCTTATAAGGGTAATTTGTTTTGATTTTTGGTGATCATATCAGTCTTTATGAAATTTTGAAAATTCCCAATTTGTAGATTTTTTAAGGACATCTTGAAAAAAGAGCATACATAGCAGTTTCGTAGCGCACTACAAAACTGCTGAAGGTGACCATTTAGCACCTTATAGATGTATTTCGAAGGTAAGGTCTAATAAATTCCAAGTTTGATAATTGATAGTAGATCTATGAGGATCATTGATCAATTTTCAGATGGCAGTGATGCAGAATGGTTCAAAGAAGTATTCCATAAGTGATATAAAAGTTGTGCTACAAAAACAGGCTATTTTCGTAGCACAATCATGTTTCATTCTCTTTGTCATCTATTCGAGATTCCCTTTCTTTCATAGGTGGATAAATTAAGTTTAAATGGATTACTAACACATGCCACTTATATGAAACTACTCGAAGATAAGCATAAAGGATTTAGTGTTTTAAAGGGAGAAACTCTATCTCCTTGCTTTTAGGATAGTTAGGTCATGACTCAGTAGAGTTTGCATCAATACTGGAGACATCATATAGCTTGAAGGCATGGATTAGTAGCTGATTAAAGGATGTATTTAAGTCATAGATAATGTTGTTGAAAGCATGTTTTGGGAGTTTCACTCTTATTTGTATTAGGATTCTTAAAGACAACTAGTTGTCAAGTTGTAATTAAGTAGTTCGTTTTATGAACAGATAGGTGTCAATGTTAGGAATTCGAATTCCCCTAAAGATGGATCATAGTATCCAAGGTTGTAAAAAATCTATATAAATCATGAGAATCAAATTCATCAAGGCTGGTAATTTCAAGAGCAAAAGCTAATTTTTGTTATTGTAAGAAAATGTGGTTTTTCAAACTTAATACAGAGATCAATTTGACTACTCAAGGTTCACAAGGATTTTATGTGCTTGATGTTCTTATGGCCTTTTTCAATTACTTATTTGCATTGGTATGAGCTTGCGATACTTAGAATTCCTTGGGAAATGCTCTAACTTCCTTCACATGCTTGTAAACTGTGTTGATTCACTATGTTACTATTTCACTTATAAACCTAAACTCTAAGTGCCTTGACTTCCATGTTTTGTTGATCATGTTGTTTTGTTGAAGATTATTTTGACTCCATAACCCAATAGATGTTTGCTAATCTTTGACTCATCTAGTCAACCAGTTATACATTTGTCCATTTTTGTTCTTAGAGTTAGCCATCTAATCAATCATCAAAAATCTTTAACCTATTGAGACAGCCCTCTCAGGTTGAGGAGGCTAAGCCTCAGCCAAAAGATTGTTTTGAAAGAGTTACTCAGAGTCTAATTGATCAGTAGCCTATCTGGGTCAGATTGTTTGACAACATGTGGCACAAGTGATTAGGCCACTTGCATGATGGGGCTTTGAAGATATTGTAGCAAATATCTACTGATCTTCCCAAAGGTATGTTTGAGAAAGTTGATAGATGATAGGGGTGTACTTTGGGAGAATACACCAAGTCTTCCCTTCACACCAGAGACAATTGAGTAGAGGCTATTCTAGAGCAAGTCCATTTAGATGTGCATGGACCATTATCGACAAAATCCATGACCAAAGACTGGTATTATGTTATATTTTATGATGACTATTCTCATAAATGTTTGATATTTTTCATGACAAAAAAGGATCAAACTTTCATAAAGTTTTGTGAGTTTAAAGCATTGGTGGAGAAAGAGTCGGGAAAGAAGGTTAAAGCTCTATGGAGTGATAACGGTGGTGAGTGTGTCTCAAATGATTTTAAGAACTTCTGTGTAGTGGAAAGGATTAAACAAGAGTTCATGACACCCCATAACCCTCAAAAAAATGGGGTGGCCGAGAGGAAGAACAGAAACATAGTAGGGGAAACAAGGGTGATGTAGCATGATCAAGGCCTACCACTTCACTTGTGGGCTAAGGCATGCAACACAATGGTTTATGTTCAGAACCATAGCCCATGTCAGATACTTGAGATGAGGACACCACATGATGATTATTCTAGTAAGAGGCTAGATGTTGGTCAATTTAGGATTTTTGGGTCATCGGTATATTTCCATGTGACTAAAGATGCATGGAAGAATCTTGAGTCGACATCACAGTTGGGTGTATTTGTGGGGTACACTGATACACCTCACAACTATTAGGTGTACTTACCAACCAATAAAATGACAATGGTTCGTAGGGATGTGAGATTTGATGAGGAGAAGGCCATGTGAGTTTCCCTTGAGAGGGAAATTGAGCTTCTTGCGAATGATAATATTTAATCTCCTAAGGTTGAGGAGCCTCATATTGTTGTGGAACAACCACATGCAAGGGATCTAGGAGTGTAGACATCCACTCAAGCAGAATCTTCCAGAGAGGGAAGAAAGCATGCGAGAGAGGCTAACAAATTGTTGGATGATGCATGGGAGATTGTGGGAGCACTCACTTCTTAGCATAGGTAGAGGAGATCACCTGAGATGTACACTGGATACATGGCTCTTATGTGTAGGTTTTAAACTTGTACAGAAATTACCTGCATATTGTTAACACCCAGGTTGTTCTCTTTGACTCCCAAGAGAATACGGCCGGGGTAACCACTAACCAATCTTTGGGCTGCAGCTTCTAGCCTAGCTGCAGTCAGAGAGGGCTCTCTCTATAAGGTTTTGTCACTGCTTTCAGTGAAGGTTTTAGGCTAGTTATGGAGTGAATATTTTGATTATTTTGTATGTTTGGTTGGGAGGATGCTTCTGGTTTCTATAAAGTATATCAACAGGTAAGATTAATCCATTGGGCAATGGGGTCTAGGACTGTTTTCTCTTGGAATCTTGAGTTTGGTGAGAGGGAAAGTTACAGGGCCTGTGTGCATTTCATAAAACAAACTGTAAATAGGTAGAATGAGGTGAAGACAACCGGCAAAGAGCAGTTAAGAATTCTTTACTTAGGCTGAATATTACAAGGAGGCTTGTGATTTAGGAGCAATTGCTTGAATTCCTAAACAACAACATACTGTGATGACATAGTATTAAAGGTAGCAGCGAAGAATTACTCTTTAAATACTGTATCAGAAGAAAACATACAAGATAGTTTAGATTGAGTTCAGGGTAGCCATTGACTAAATCCTAAGACTATTCTTTCTCTTTACTACCTAGATTTGCAAACATACAGAAAGATATGGAAAACATATGAAATAACAGTGATTACAGGTGAAATAAAGAGCTATGAGGAAGACTTATTGAACCATGAAATACACTGGAATCCTGCCACTTTGAGCCACACACCATCAAGAGATCAATAGACAAACATCTTTGAAGAAATCCCACTGCCTTTGTATTAAACTGTCTGAAAGTTTACAATATCTGAGTTACAGAGAAGATAACTAGAGAGTTTCTTACATCCGGAGTCCAACCCCTCTAAAAAAACACGAGGGTGAATATATAGAGTTTACATACAGAAATATCTCAGGAATGGAGTCATCTGAGAGGAAAATATCTCTTACACTTGTACAGAGAAAGTAGATGAGAAGTTATTACAAGTGTGAATGTTTCTTAAAAGCTATTAACTCCTATCAGGATAACCTTTTGACCTTTGAGTACTGCAGAGTTAACTGCGCGGCTTTTTCATAAATGAAGCATTGAAGTGCTTTGTTACTTCTGACTTTCTGTATCTTTCTTGGCCCTGCCACCTGTACCTGCTGATGCTGCTGTTGATGCCGAGTACCTGTGCTGAGTTGGCTCAGCGTCTTTATGCTTGCTGTCATGGCTTTGTCCACCTGTAGGTGCAATATGGACTGTATTGCTGCAAAAAGGTTTTTTCCTGCTCAGCCTTGGTTCAAAAGTAACTTTATCAAGTCTTGCCATGTATCTGGAGGAGGAAGCTGGTGCCTCAAAATTGACCCTATGGTCTCATCAGCTTCTGTGTACTTATAGAAATCGGGAGGTTTATCAAATAAATGTGCTACCTCATTTTTAATAAAAAACAAATTATCTAATTTATTAAAAAGAGCTTGTCCTATTAATGGGCCTGCTGTAGATGACCCAGGAGCCTCAGCAATCTGCATGGCTGAAAAAGTGCTTACTCTTTTGATGTAC
>APFE030006977.1:51614-87410 GCA_000404065.3 Pinus taeda | reverse complement strand
TGAGCATTTTTCCAAAGAGAATGAGGATCCATTGGATGTTACATAGACCTGGAGTTCAGGCTCAGAAAAATTCAAATAGGAGAAATCTGGTATGTATCCAATTGCATCCCTCTCTGCCCCACATAATTTCGTAGCTGTGATGATGTGTAGGTTATTTGGTAAAGATGATAGTACCAAATTTTCTATAGAGTGGCTTCCATTAATTGATGCAGCAGTTAACACAATGATTATGAACTAGAGTCAGATTTTATCAGACAATTTAGCAATGACTATTAGGGAATATAGGCAAAATAGAAGTGTTTCTTCAAGAATTATTCCTCTTTTTTATACAAGCGCTTATGTAATGGATGCCATTTGTTGTTTTTCTCAATTTCCAAACATGGGTTGGAAGTGGTCTATACAGAACCCTCTCCCCATCCATGTATACCATAAAATCTTGTAGGAACCCCAATTTAATTCCCATTTTTACAAAATCTTCCAGGGTATTATGCTGCCTATTTATAAAACCATTTTTGATAAAATGACTCACAGGATTTCGAAAGAAGCTAAGATAGACATCTTTCCAGTCGTAAGATGGTTCGATGAAGAAACATTCACTTATATCAGAGTTTTTGGGAGCATTGTTGCTCCACATGTCCTCCCATGTTATGTTCCAGACAAGTTATTGGCTAAAGAGAGATAGCTTACTAGAAAATAGGGGAGGGTTTAACCAAAGCCTTGAGGGAACAAAAGAAATCCATTTGGCCAGCCTTCCCATTAAAATGTGGTCCTTTTGCACTACTTGACTATGGACATGCAGTAAAAGAAATAGATATTATTACATCTCTAAAATTGGCCACAGTTATAGGGTGACAATATGACCCAAATCAAGTTGCTAAAGACTTCGCCACCATGGTTAAAGTCAAACAGTTTACTCATGAAGAGGATCCATTTGATGACCTCTTTCAAGGAACCAAAACATTTGTACATATCCCACATTTATTGTCATTATAGTTAAGCCCATATTATATTAATTCTTTTCATGTATATAGGAATAAAAAATTGTTGAAGGTCCCATTGGACCTATTACAAATTGAACCAATAAGAGAATTGACTCATCGCGTGAGCCTGGAGGGAAGTTCAAAGGAAAATTCTGATGAGGAAACACAAGAGAAATCAACTCATGAGTCGAAACAGTCATAACAACAATCTCAGAATGGAGAAGGAAATCCTAATAAAGATTTTTGAGAAAGATACAGAAGGAAATACCAAGGAAGCGGCCGAATAGGCCTTGGCCAAGAAACATACATAGGTTGGTTCCACTTTATCTAAAACAGGGAAGATTCCAATCATTGACCTAGACAAGGAATGGGAGAAATTCAATAATAAGCTCCAAACAAGTACAAATATTGAGGAAACATCTGAATTGCAGACCCCTAAACAAACTCAGCACAAAGCAAATCTAGAGACAACAGATGAAGGGGCTACAAACGCTCAAGATATTGAGGTTATTCTGGCTTTTCCCACTTCCGAAATTGTCTTGAAAATTGAAGAGATCCCTCCATTAGATATATTATACAGTCCTACTCATAAGGATGTAGTTAAAATACAAAGAAAGAAGAGGAAATTAGACACCACGACTGTTGCAACTCTAGAGAACAAATCAATGGATGTTGTGTGAAAAGGCACACTTGTTGACCCATCATAAAACCTTATGAAGCTGTCACAGTTTGTAGGAGCTTGTGCCACAACGACCATTGATAAAGCAACGGAAGTCCAACTGCTACTAAAAGAAAAAGAACAAAGAATTCTTCTGCTTGAACATCAATTAGAACAAGAGAAAACCAATCAGCATGTAGAACAACAGGTAGCTCAACTTCAGAGGGAATTCGAGCAAATGAGGGTACAACACCAGGAAAGCTTATCAGAAAAGGACTCACAGATTCGCCAAATGCAGGCCATGGTGGATAGATTCAAAGATAACCCTCAAACAAACGAGTTCATCAAAGAAACAATCAAGCTAAATTCCCTATTAATACAACAAGAAGAAATGTTCTACTATAAAATCTCACATATCAATCCTTACTGTGAGACAAGTGATAAATTGACAAACCAAGTGATTCATATGAGGTTTGAATATGAAGAAATCCATAAAAATATTTTTGATTTTATTACCTGGCAGGAGTTTGATGAGGGAAGGAAGGTTGATCTACCAAAAATAGAAGAATCCCACAAAGAAATTCTATTTACAGATTGGGATACATGGTTAAAGCAGACAGAAAGGGCGAAAATGACAACAGCAGGTGAAAAAAGTATTATAATTGGAGTCGTTAATGAAAACCTCCACAATGCCAACCTTGTCAAAGAGTGCATACCAGGGTCTCTCCCATATATCAAACAACTGGAACAACAAGGGAACAGACAACTCAGACCAAGGAGGAAGCAATAAAACAGCTGACCAAACTGGATTGGGATACATACTGGAAGTATTTGGTAAAACCACATAGCCAGTGGATGACTCTGTGATGCTTAACTACCTCTGCACAAAAAATGGTGCCAGCTCTGTCAGATGCCATATTTGCAGGATAGTTAGAATCCACAATTGGCCAACCACCTCAACTCAAACTAATGATTGACATTTGCAATATCAAAGATCAAGTTAGCCAACTAAGATAGTTCAAGTTGAAAGAAGATTGTCATTAGTTTAATTCTATTTTTAGTTTTCTTTTTGCTTACTCTGAGGAAGGTTGTTTGAAACCTCCTCAACTTTTTTTGTAATAATCTATTTTTGAGGCATGTATTATAGTATTTAAACCCCTCCCATGCATTTAGAGAGGGGTCTAGAATTTTATCAAAAACACTTTTCAAGACATTACACTTTTGTATTTTTGGGAAGGTTTTGATGAAATTTTTGGAATAGTATCTATTTTCTTTGAATATTGGCCAGGCTCTACTGAAATTGCACTTCTATATTCTTGGAGTGTATTTGATTGGATGAAAGTGGATCAATATTGTTGAGCCCATGAGCAGGACCTTTCATATATGGTACTTTTATCGATGATTGTGTTTTATTTATGCATTAGCAATAATCTTTATTTGATTGTCTTATGTATGAAAATATGAGTTATAGCTATGCATTATTGCACTTTTGTATGATGTTTAAGCTCCAATTCTGTCTTGATTACATGAACAATTACTATATGCGATATAGTTTTCTCAATTGTTTTTTCTAACTATTTACCCAAAACAATTATCATTACACGATTTCATTTCTTTTGGCAGTTGAATGATCTTTATTACCAATTTCTTTGAGACATTTATGTAGATTGCATGCCTTTGTTTATTCCCGAGTATATTTATAGTCAAATAATGTTAAATTAAAGATATATGCATGTGTTTATTATTTAAATTAGAATATGCTTGGTTGAATCATTCTCCATTATATCTTATATCACCCCAACAAACATTATCAAATCAATCTTCTTTGGGAAACTGGTCCCATTATCCCCAGTCGGAGCGACTGTACCAAACGGAAAAGGAGTTTCTTTTAAGGTTCAGACCGAGTGGTTATCCCCCATGTTGTCGCAAAAAATTTCGAGGCTTCAACACATGGTCAACTAACAATCACAATAAACATGGGAAATAATCTAATAGAGCATTTCCAGGACATGTTTTGTGTCGAAAAGAATGTTCGAATTACAAATTTTGCAATAAGAAAGTAAAGAACTTATGAACAAGGATATGAAAAATGTTGTGTAGTCTTGAAGGAAAGAACATCAATTCAAGCAGTTGAACAAGTTTGCAAAAAAATGTAAATTGGCCCCACACACAACAATGCATAATCTTCTTGTCTCAAATAACACATATGCAGTAGGCTCAATTTGTTATTCAACCAACACACAAATAGATAGATCAACGACTTAAAAAATATCCTCTTCGAGGGAGAAACCTCCTTTACATTACATAAATGAACAATTCTTATATGATACAAATGACAAGACCTCCTTTGTATATATAGGATTCTAAGGGGTCACAATATAATCAGAGCCTATATAACAATAGTAATGTAAGGCCACAACAATAACAATAATGGGCTTCTATGTGACGCAAGAATAATAATACAGGGGATACATGGGCCCAAAAATAACAATAAGGGGGATACACTAGTATTATAGGGACCTAACATGCCTCTCTCCTTCAAAAAAGTGTTTTCCTCAATGCTTGAGTAGTTATGGATGCTTTTGTATAAAATTATCATCCTCCCATGTGGAATATTCAGCAGGTAAGGTCTCCCACTTAATGAGATGCTCTAAAATTGATTGATTTCATAGCCGTCGGGTTCTTGTTTTCATGACTACTTCAGGCTCACATATGATTTTTCCTTCTTCATAAAGTTTTGGCAACATTGTTTGAACTGGAAGCTTGTCACCTATTATCTCAAAATCAGGCCCTGGAAGGCTGCAGACCAGGAAGACTTCAAGTAACTGTTTCAAACCAATCTTTTAGCTAAGGCTTAGCCTCCTTAGCCTGAGAGGGCTCTCTCAAGGGATTAAAGGTTTTTGATTATGATCAAGATGGCTAACTCTTTGTGAGACAAATAGAAATGAAAAATGGTGGAAATAAAACTAACAAGTATCCATTGGGCTTATGGAGTCATATGTGATCTAGTATTAACAGTAGGATTGGCTTTGCATAAAAGTCAAGGCATTCAGATTTCAATATAGGTAGAGCACACCAAACACAAAGAAGACAGTCAACGAGTATATGAATGAAATTAGAACACTGCAAGTGATTTCTAAGGAATCAAATACTCATAACGCTGTAGATAATCATGAAAAGACAACAAAAGAAACTCATACATTGAAGTCTATATGATTCTTGAGAAGCATAAGCCTGTACTGTATTACCAAAAAAACAGAGTCTTTACATAGGCCAAATATCCGAGCCTTTTCACATAAATTTCCAACCCTTATTACATTTCTCTTTCTCCTATATATAGAGCTCTTCTAACTAACTGAGATTCCTCCTCAAGCATGGGGGTAACTCGAATTCTACTTCTAATGACACCTATTCAACTTTTAACTGCCTATTAAATGTAATAAACTGCAACTAGACTTTCTAGAAATCTAAATCAAATAGGAGTCCAACTCCATATTATGCTAATAATAGCCTTAATTACAATCATCCTCGTTCTTTGACATGTGGTCCCTTTTTAGTTTGGCTGTGGTGGATGTTTAAAAATCCATACTGGTCTTCAATGTCACATATTCTCCATTTCCCCTGAAACATAGGAAACTACCCCTGTTTATCGGCCTTTGATTTGACTCAAAAATGTTCGAATCCAAAGAACCATGCCCTTCATCTTTGATTATCCAATATATATATATCAGATTGCCACGTCCTTGATGTGCTGTCAACCTCTTTTATGTGTGAAGGCAAAAGCTTTTCCAAGCTGTCTGACATATCTTGGACTATAGTAAATGTGCTCACTTTATGAAAAAAAGTTTAGAGTTGGATTCGATACATGTTTCCTCCACCTGTCTTGGCCTTGTTGAAAGTTGATAGTTTTAGATGATCCCTTGAAGATACTCCCTTTTCAAAATTTCTGCTTGTATTTCAAAATCTGTTGACTGAGACTAGATTGTGTAGCTTCAACAGTTTCGTAGCGCGCTATGAAACTGCTGAGCGTTAGTCATCATCTTCAGCAGTTTCGTAGCGTGCTACGAAACTGCTGTGTTATTCCAAAAAACACAGTTTTCTCAGACTAGCTCACCCAAATTTTTGCTATTTTGAGCCTTTTGCTATTTAAACATTCTTTCAATTGCTCCAAGGCCTTTCAAAACTAAATGACAATGTGTTTAGTCAATTTAGTATGTCCTAAATTGCTATTTAAAATGTCAATCCGGGAGTCGTAATCTAATGAAGTGAAGTGCACTGTATGTGCAAGATAACCTTTTCCTTAGTCTTTTGTCGTTTTTGAGTTTTTAGTTTGTTTTTGGGTTTATCTTCTGTGGATTCCCTAGTGTAAGATGGTAAAATTGAAAATTAAGTGTGAATGGTAATGTGATTTTTACAATGATTTTCCAACCTTAAAAGTTCAAAAAGAAAGTTTCTAAACTGACTGTAATGAAATCAATTCTAAAAAAGAAGTAAATGCATCAAAACAATGAACTAGTGACAATGGCCCAGTATTCTTACTGCTGTGTGAAAGAGAAATAAAAATCTGAACTTAAAGCAACTCAAAGACTGAAAGTAAAGCAACTAAATCACACTACTTCAACCTATATTCTGACCCTTCACCTTTCGACTCAGTCCGGCTATAGGAAGTGATCATAAACAAGCTGAGTATTATGATATCTAAATTGCAGGAAATTAAATTGCATAAAGGAAACTAAGATTTAACTACTCATTCATATTTCAACTCTTGAAAATGACATAAGTAATTCAATCTCTAACTTGCAGGAAAGCAAACTAGATCACACTACTTCAAGTAATATTCTAATTCCTTACTAATTGAGTCGCTTGGCTATAGAAAGGAAATCATAAACAAGTAAGTAATATGGTGTCTAAATGGCAGAAAAGTAATCAAGCAAAACAAAACTTGAAAGAAGTGACAATGCTGGAATTAAACTTAATGAATAAAAATCAGCAGAAAGCACAAGATGATCTCATGTCAGTAGCTATCAAAAGCATGTAAATGTGCCCGAGCTGCCTACAAAAACCTGTAAAGGAAACACTGATCAGCTTAACAATTATGAAGAGAACATGAAATATGGATAGTGATGAACATTATAACAACATAAAATATGTACAATGACTACAAAAAGCAGTAAATAAAAGCAAGTAAGAAACTATACAAGCTTTGGTGTACAGGGGCCCTCTGTCACCTCAGCCAACCAACTACTTATTCACAAATTGGATTCAGGAACGTTGTCTTCTCATGTATTGAATTGCAAAAATAAAGTAAAGGAAAATACAACACAGTGGGATGAAACAACAGTCAAAATTACAACTTCCAGACTAACTGTTCAACGTATATCAACGTGTTATTTATAAGTGCAAATGCTAATAACTAATTCCTAGATTTGTGCTGCCAAGAGACACGTAAATCTCCACGGCCTGAGATTTAGCGTGATGGTCATTACAACAGTTGAGTTCATGGAGTGGTGGCTGCTTGATTCGGTTCGCAGGCTGGTCGACAGTTGTGCCAGTACCTCCAAGAATGAAGGATCGTGCCACGCAATCCTTCACGTGTGCCAAAACAGAACCATGCCACCGCAAAATTCCTCATTTGGCCCTTCCTTTGACCGTCGTTGACCATGACTGTTTATGAGCGATTTGGCTGATCTGAGAGGACACACTCCATGTACACGTCGCTCTGCATCCTGCCCATGTGGCTGGTTTCTCCATTGGACACCTGTAGCATAGCTTTTGACAAAATGGCTACGGAAACTCAGGCTGGCTGCGGAAAGTGACAAGTTTCCGTAGCTATTGAACAAAAAATATAAACCAAACAACAGTCAGAAACATAGTTAGGAAACCATTTCATAAGCTCTTTTTAGCCTAATATGCAATGATTTGACAGCTGGGTGGATGAAGTAAATGGAAAAAGAAGGCTGAAAGGGTATATAGGGAAGTGCAGGTTTGGGACTCAACACAATGTATGATTCTTCAAGAAAGATTATACCAAGCAAAACCATCAAAATTTGAAACATAACCTTACTTGAGATTTCTTTAAGGAGATTATTTCAGCTGGCTTAACTGTATCTTTAAGTCTTCAATTTGTTTCTTCATGACCTTGATCCCAGATCTAAGGTTTGTATTGACCTTTCTGATAAATTGAGCTTCCTTTATTGCAGTAACAGTCCAGCTACAGAATTGAACACTAAAATCAACCACCTCAGGAATTTGAAATGTTTGTTCCTCCCACCGAGCTTGCATTTGGTTAAAATAAGCCTCCTTAATTGCAAATTTCCTCGCAGCTTTCTTCAGTCTAGCAATTTCAAAGTTGGCCAATTCCAATCTCTTTTTCAAATCTTCCACACTATCTTCTTCTTGAATGGCAACTGTTTTTCCTTTATCCTTTCTTTCATGAGGCTGTGTCACCTCACCTGTTTCATCTGCTCTTGGCGGTACCTCCTGTATTTGTTTAAACTTCCTCGTTATGGGTCTCCTGGGCTTAAAAACAAATTGATCAACCTGATCATCAAAATTTAGTTTCTTTGAGGCTTTGACTTTCTTAGCCTTGTCTTTTCCTGGCTCTATCAAATCTACTTGCACTAGTGGATACTCTTCAATGTCAATGGCTTGCAATAAGTCATTTAAGTCTCCCTTTGAAACAGGGCTTTCTTCAACAATCACTGACTTACCCTTTTCCTTAGCTACCTGGCTCCTAGTCCTTCTTCTTTGAACACCTTCACCGGTGCTTGATTCATGTGCACTTTCTTTAACCTGAGTTTTCTCTTTAAGAGACTATTGGGGTGTATCCTGAATAGTCAATGGCTTGGTGGATTCTCTTACTTGTTTCCTTGCCTTCAACTTTAAAAACCCCTTGGATCTTGTTTCTGTCCGATGTCCAGTTGTTGTTGGAAGATCTTTTGCTGCTTGAGGGTTGAGACCTGTCTCGTTCTTTAAACCAGACATGAATAGGAATGTGTGTTAGTCTCTACCTACCATCTGGAGTTCATGCAGAACTATCAACTTAACCAAGCCATGGTGGAACAATGAAGTCTCACAGGCTTCTTTTTTTAGCTGCACCTTATCACACATTTTACTTAAGCTACGGAATAAGTAAAAAGGTAGATCAATAGATGCCTTTCCTGTGAAATGCAACAGAAGTTTAAAATGGTATGAATATACTTTATTGTATCTCACTTCACAGGTAAGGTACTTCTGTATACAAGTAAGCAGATTGGCATATGACTCTTTGACATAACTTCTAGGAACAGACTTGTTTAAATCTGAGTTAATAAATTCCTGCTTTAGAAACTCTTTGCATGGGTTCATATCAAATTTGAAATTCTTAAACCAACTTTCTTGCCCCCTTGTAATATCCGTAACTATGGATATCATGTCTGGTGAGACCTGCAATTCCAGCATACCAACCTTTGAGTTTATTCCTGTGAAATTCAGGGCAAATTCCTTGGTAACTTGTGCATAACCTCCCTAGAGTTTCTTGCAAAAATTCCAACATCCAGCTTGTTTGAATGCATGCTCGACTTCTCTGTTCTTCAAGGTTATATCTAAACCTTCAGGCTCATTTCTCAAACAATTGCCTAATCTGTGGTCTTTTCTTTCTGTCGATCCCTCCATGAAGGTTCAGTGTAACGGAGGTTGGAAATACTAGCGCTGCTCAAACTCCAATCTCTGCCTCGCTTGATAACAATGTTTTCAAATTGAAATCTTGCATACTTGTTTCTCATGTAACGAATACAATCATCATTAAGACTGTGCATACCTGGCTTTTCTTGGAACTTGCAATCCGTGTGTATTAATGTACCTAGCGGCTGTAATGATAGAGATAAGCGGTTGGACATGATATGTGGAGTGCATAAACTGACAATGAATGACGCAACTATAACTTAACTTGACAGATTTGACAATTAGGAAAGATTCGCTGCGGAATGCACGAATCTCTGATTTCGTAGCATAGTCAGTTTAAATTTTGAATTATGCGTTACGAAATCACCTAAAACATATCGCGCTGCGAAATCACCTAAAACCTGTTGCGTTGCGAAAATACTTCAAAATGGTTACATGTGCTATGAAATCACCTAAAAGGCTTTGTGGCACATAGTAACTTTTTAAACAAAACTGACACATGGCTATGAGACCCGTGATGAAGGAGAATGACCAGTGATGGATGAAAATGCATATTTGACTCAAGACTCCTAAGACTCAGACTCTAAGGCAAACAACAATCAAACTTAGGCTAGCACCGACCTTTACCATCAAACTAATGTGAGACATTATGGTATTAGAATTCTTAAGTGATAACAGTGGCTTCACTTGGGATAGTGTGCTCCTGTAGTACACTAAGAACTCGCAGGTCCAATGCTTTATCCATTTTATGATCAACATAGGTTTGCTTGATGAGCATCTTTTTCTAGCTTCTTGGGCCTTCACCTCGGCTTAAGCTTTCTATTCATCTTGTCATTATTTGCAACAAAAGAAAAACGTATATAAAATGTTGTGAGAAACTAGCAGAATTTTGATCAATAATAATGCTTTAGGAACCTGCCATTGACAGGTCCTCCAGCATATGGTTTTCCATCAATCTCTTGCAGAATGTAAGTGTTATTTCCATGAAAAGCAGAAATTTGATATGGCCCTTTCCACAAATTTTCAAATTTACCATGCTTACCTTTTTCTTCAATTCTTCCCATTTCAACACTCTATCATGGATCTGAAAGGTAACTTCTTTGATCTTTTTATCAAATGTTCTCTTGATTCTATTCTGACTTTGATGATGACTGTCAAACACCTCATTTCTTTTCTCCTGCAAGGTTATCAGCTGATTGATTCTTCTTTGTACAACGTTTGGTTCCTCCTCTAATCCTTGAATCAACTTCATCACAGGCACTCCAAGGGATGTTGGAAATATGGCTTCAACACCGTATACTAACTCATATGGCGATGTTCCAATGGATCTCTTTGTACAAATCCGGTCAGCCCACAAAGCATATTTCAATTTTAAATGCCAAGATTTCTTATTTTCCAGTAGCAGCTTCTTGATGATCCTCACAAGGATTTTGTTTGATGATTCAACAAGGCCATTTCCTTGTGGATAATAGGCAGTAGAATTCCCAAGAGAAATGTGATGCTGATGGAAAAAATTAATCATCTTTTTGGACTTAAAAGCTTGAGCATTGTCAGTTATAATCTTCATCGGACAACCAAATCTTGATAATATATTATTTTCTAAAAAAGAGATAATCACTGAATCATTTGCTTGTCTTGTTGGGACCGCTTCTATCCATTTGGTAAAGTAATAAGTGGCTGTGAGAATCCAGCAATGCTGACCTGATGAAGGAGGATGGATTTCCCCTATAAAATCTAATCCCCATTGCTGGAAGGGCGCTTCAACATATATAGGAACCAAAGGCAGTGGCACAAGCTTCCTCTTTCCTTCAAACACTTGACATTCATGACATGTAGCTATCTTTTTATAGATATCTCTGAACATAGTTGGCCAAAAATAGCCAGCCCTCAAGATCTTGTTTGCAGTAGCTTTCCAATAGTGATGTCCTCCACAATCCCCCTTATGGAATTCGTCAATTACTTTATCAGCTTCTTCTTCAATGAGACAATTTAACAATATCCCCCCTGCATCTTTCCAAAACAAATTTTGGTCATACACAAAATATCTTAAAGATTTTAGCTTGAAAAACTGAGCTTTGGATTTTGAAAGATTAACAGGGGCTTTATTATGCTGCAAAACAAATGCTACATCCTTGTACCATTCTGAAAGCAAGAATTTTTCATTTATTTGGACCAATTCCTCTTCATTTTCAGAAATTTCTGAGATCTCTGTACTTAAGTTAATATCAAGACAGTCCAAATTTGATTGTGTTAGCAGCTTGGCCATGCCTTGACCCTTTACCAACTTCGTGGGTTTAATCTCAATGTCATACTCTAACAATTTTGCTATCCACTTGCCCCTTTTTCCATCTGGATCAGCCTGTGTTAGAATATCCTTTATAACAACATTTGGAACGCAGGCAACAATGTGAGACTGCAAAACATTGATTCTGAAATCCTTTATTGCTTTTACCAAGGCATACACTTGCTTCTCTAGGATATTATATTTCAATTCAACATTTGCTAATGTCTTGCTAAATAAAGAAATAGGTTGTTCAGTACCTTGACTTCCCTTTTGCAGCAAAACTCCAGCAATTGTATCCTCAGAAGCAAATGTAAAAATAAGGAATTCCTTGGTAAAATATGGGCTGATAAGTACTGGTGCTTGTGTGAGTGCCTTCTTGATCTCCTCAAATTATTTCTTTGCTTCAGCTGTCCACTTGAAATCCAATCCTTTTTTCAACATCTTTGTTATGCTCTTGACCACTTCAGCAAAGTTAGGAATGAATCGTCTAGCAAAGTTAACTTTTCCAAGGAAGGATTGAATCTCTTTCCTACTTCTTGGTAGCTCTAATATTTGAATTGCATTAACTCTATTAGGATCAATCCTAATTCCTTCTTCATAAATACTATGCCCAAGAAGTTTGCCAGAGGTTAAAGCAAAAATACTTTTGGTTGGATTAAGAGAAATACCAAACCTTCTACATTTCAGTAGAACTCTTTCAAGGTGCTTCAAATGATCTTCTTCTCTCTTTGAAAAAATTGTGATGTCATCAAGATAAACCACCACTGATTTGTCTTTTTCTTCAGCAAAAGAAATATCCATTTCCCTCTGGAAAGTGGCTCCTGCATTTATGAGACCAAAAGGCATCTTGGCGTACATGAATGTTCCCCATGGCGTTGTGAAGGTTGTTTTCTCTTGATCATCTGGATGAACAAGAATATGATTGGACCCTGAGAAACCATCAAGCATAGACATCCTTTGTGATCCAACAATGTTTTGCAGAATCAGATCCATATTGGGAAGAGGATAATTATCTTTTAATGAAGCTTTATTCAGATTTCTGAAGTCTATACAAATCCTGATTTCTCCATTCTTTTTCCTGACCGGGACCAAATTAGCAAGCCAATTTGAGGATCTGATTGGAACAATAATCTTAGCATCAAAAAGTTTTTTCACTTCCTTTTTAATCAATGGCATAAGAAGAGGATTAATTCTTCTTAACTTCTGCTTAAAAGGTTTTTCATTCTCCTTAATAGGAATGGTATGTTGTATAATTGAGGAATCATATTGTTTCAAGTCAGCATAGCTCCAAGCAAAGACATCAATGAACCTTTTCATCATCTCAACATATTTAGTCTTCATATCAGCTGAAAGAAATTTCTAAACCTTGACCAGCTTAGGTACCACTGAATCTCCTAAATTGCAGTTTTCCACCTCTTCCTCATCGGATTGTAATTTTGGGGCTTTGAATACATCGTTTTGATCAAACAATTTCTCAAGGGGAATGAGACCTTTTGGAATTAAGTTGTTTTTTAATTGTATGACTTCAGACTTCTCTTTTGATTCCATCAACATATTTTGCTAATCCATTTGAGTGCTCTGAAATTCTTCCTTTAACTCAATGAAATTCCTCACTTGCTGATCATCCTCAAAGACTTGCCAATTAATGATATTATCTGGTATGACTGGTTTGTGACGAACCTCCACCTCATATTTTTCAGAAGAGTGTATAGGAATAATAAAAAGGCTGGCAGAAACAGCAAGAGAGTCTGCAATAGAATTTTGGTCTCTGGTTTTGATACTAAAAGTATGAGCCTAAAAATTGTCCAACATCTCCAACACTAAGTTCCTATACGCCCTCATCCTTACACCTTCCACTTGTTTTATTACCAATTCAGAATCTCCACAAACAACGATGTTTCTAGCTTTCAACTTTAACAAAGCTTCTAAACCCAAAATCAAAGACTCATACTGGGCCATATTGTTAGTGCAATCAAAATTTAGTTTGTAAGAGAGAAACTTACTTTCTTTATCAGGACTTTTGATCCAAATTCCAGCTCCTGCCCTCTCTCTTCCTGCTGATCCATCAAAATATAATTACCACCAACCTGTTGTCTCATTTTCATCTTTTTGCTGATCTCCTTGGCATTGGTTTTCTAAAAACTTATCCTCTGATTCTTCTTTAGCCGACTCATTGAAAAGGATGGCTGATTCGAGACCAGTGTCACATGAATAAATGGGAAAGTTTTGAGGCTTATCTTTGCTGCTTACCATATAAGCCATTATGGTCTCCCGATACAACCTCCTTTTCTCACCAAAAACAGGGATAGTAGCATAGGTAAGGTCCATCTGCATTGTGCCCTTGATTTTTGCTGCCCACGATCTTGAAAGAAGCATCCCAAACTTAGGTGGGATGTCAGCCACAAGAATGTCCATGACAATTGTTTTTGCTGGAATTTGTGTGAGACCCACAACAACATCTTTAATCAAACCAATGCATTGAACCCTTTTTGAATCAAAGGAAAATAAATCCTTATATGGCCTAGTTACCTCTAATCCCAGTCTTTCAATGATCACCTTGGGCATAAGATTATGAGATGCCCCTGAGTCCAACATAGCATTATGTAAGGTCATATCATGAATGCTAATGCTTATGTAGAAAGGAGGAAACTCTTCATTCTGTTCATCTTCAAGTCTTGGACCCAAGTAAATAATAAGATTGTCTTCTTGTACATTTAGGATATCAGCTGCTCCTGGTTGTGAATTGAGAATTTCAACAATCTTACTTTTGTATTGGTCTACCTTGAGGATTTCGTTAAAAGGGACTGATATCTTGATTTTTGCAATCTCATTCTCAAGGTTAAAAACATAAACAATCTTGTCAATTTCTTTAGAAGGGGATGGAGCTTGAATATCCTTTCTGCCAGGTGGAGAATCATTCTTACCTTCAGCAACCTTTAAGTTGTCCTTCTTATCTTCAACCACCTTTGAGGCATCCTTCTTGGGCTGTGCTTTGCTTGCTGTAATGGGCACGTTTCTATTCCTGAGATTATACTGTTTTTGCATCTCAAAGATAGCATGCTGATAGCCCTTTAAAAAGTCTGAAGGTTCCTCTCCTGGTTTGGTCATACTAGAATCATAATGTTCTTCCTTAGTCAAGAAAATCCCTGACACTTCTTCATCAAGACAATGGATGGACTCCTCAGGAATTTCAAGTTCATCTTCTTCATCCACCAAATTTTGCTGGAAAGGAGGTCTTACTGGAGGATCTGGCTGTTGATTTCTATTTTCTCTTGGCCTTTGCTGAATTTGAAGCCTTCTGAACTGAGGATTTCTAAACTGAGGTTCCTGCTGCGCTGGAGGAGCAGAGGTATTCCCGAGAGCCAACCGATCCATCAGTTTTTCCATGGGCTTCATCATTGTTTCAAACTTATCTTCTGGAGTTGATGTAGAAGGTTTCTCTTCTTCTTTTAATTTAGCCTTTGCCATCTTTGATTTCTTAGCAGCAATCATGTTTACTTCCACTTTAATTGCATCGTTTTGCATGTCAGCAAGAGTAGCAAAATCCCTTTCTCTGAGTAACAGGGAGAAATCAAAATCAAATGCTTCGGAATATCTCAATTGTGCCAAGGCCCCAAGAGGTTTTAAATGGGCTGGGATGGAATTATATATTTTATTAAACCTCTTGGAGAAGTTTTGGACAGTTTCATCAGGAGCTCTTCTAAGATTTTTGTATTCAGTAAGAGCTTGGACAGGGTTAGTTCTGTTTCCCCATTTCCTTAGAAAACTATCTTCAAACTCTGCCCAACTGTGAATGCTTCCAGCTCTAAAAGCCTTAAACCATTTTCTAACCTCTCCAATGAAAGTTTTTGCAAACAATCTTAGCTTCACATCCTCATCATCAACTTCCTCTCTGTCAGCAAAATCATTGAATCTGTCTACATGTTCTTCTGCTGTAATGTCTTCATCTCCACCCCATGTTGGATATTTGCTAGGAAGGTGTTGTGCTATACAACAACCCCCCATTTCATAAAATTTTACTTTAGAAAACTATAATATGAAATGGGTCCCTTTTAGATTAAATTAGTATTAACCCATCACTCTTCTAAAGGTCTGGAAACAAACAAAACATTATAAGAACCTTTTTGAGTTGATAAATAATCGGTCTTAAAATAAGATGAATAATTCTTTATTATTGCGATAAAGCGATTGCAAGATCGCATATCGCAACAACAAAGGATGCATAACCATGACCCATTGATTCTCCCCGATGCGACAAGCACGAGTAACCATCGGTTATCGAGAAAACAAACAATAAAAGGCCCCTCTCCTTGCTCCGATGCGATATCGCAATCGGCAATCGGGGAATGCGATATGAATATAATGAACTCTCCTCCTTAAAACTTCCGATGCGAGTCAAGTGATATCGCTATCGGCGATTGGGGATTCCACAAAAACTTAAATAAGATTGCCCAAGGCTTCCTCCGATCGCCGATTGCGATGAAGCCAAACGTGACTTTCGAAAAGGATTGATATGACTTCGGTATATTATATTAATTATCATTAAAAGCCTTTTCTCTTCCCGATAGTGATTCGTTTGCGTCCAACCGCCAAAAAATCAAATCCACGCTTAAATGATTATTCGACAAGTAAAGGATATAATGATCATTTAAATGATTGATAGGTTTAAAGGACCAATTAATGGAACAGTTATGCCTAAATCCCTTCAGAGATTGTATCCGCGGGAGCCTTATGATAAATCTTCCATTATTCATTGATTGACACAATTCCTCCCTACTTGGTTCTCGCCATCTATTCTCCGCATTACGTTCATTTTTCTCTTGTGCAGAGTTTTTCCGCAGTAGAGATTTCAGACCAAATGGGTAAGAAATCTAAGAAATCTGGAACGACTTCAGCTTCTGCGGTAACAAGACAACATTCCACCAATCAGAGACCTAGCAAAAAGGGATTAATCTCAGATACCACATGTCTCGGCCTCAACAGTACTACTTGGCAGAATATTTACAACCTGGTTGAAGCTGAGGAACCTCAGCAAACATCGGTACGAGCTACAACAGGCTCAAGCCGAAAATCTGATGCTACTTTAAAAGATTTGGCTGATTCCTACCTACACAGGATAGCGGCTCAGGAGCAAATTCTTCCATATACGGATGTGGTGAGATGGGAAATTGAAGAAATTCCAATTACAAACAAAACATTTTTCACTATTAATGGGAGAGTATTCGGTTCATTTCAGCCCAATGATTTGAGACAAATGTACCATTTGCCCGAACCAGAAAAGAAGTATAATAAAGCATTTCTGGAGAAGTTTCGAGATGAGAATGAAACTGAGTCGGAGCCTATACAAGAATGGAGACAGAACATGGCGAAACACAAACATGAGTCTTCGGGTAAGTACTCCATCGACTCCTTATGCTCTCCTTATTGTTATGCTGGAGTCATGATGTGTCGAATGTGGGGATTGCATGATTCTTCAAAATTTTCCATAGAGATGGTATCTTTGATGGAAGCAGCTTGTAATAGTGAAATCATGGATTTGGGGAATATATTATCAGATAAATTGGCTACAGCTATTCTTGAATTTAGAAACAAATCCCATGTTACTGATAGGTTCATCCCTCCATTTTACTTTAGTGCCTATATTTTGGACAACCTCTGTTTTAATTCCGAGTTTCCTGTGTTAGGGTGGAGATGGACTCCACAGGACCCTATGCCTATTCCTATCTACCACCATAAATTATGGAAAGCTCATTATAAACATCACTTATACCAAGTTTGTAATGGATTCATGCTACCTATTTACTATGCAATTTTTGATAGACCTGCCCCTAAAATCTCCTCTCAGGCAGAGATTGACTTGACAACCTTAGGAACTTGGTTTGGAGAAGAAAAAATCACTTACGTAAGAGTTTTCGGTAGTCAGGCCAGGCCTCATATCCTCCCGTTGTATATACCAGACAAACTATTAGCTCGCGAGATAGCATATCAGCTTACAACTGCATCAGCTACAAAGACTCTTAGAAATTCAAAGAAGCAAGTTTGGCCTCCTTTTCCTCTAAGGTGCGGCGTCTATACTCGGTGTGGCATCTATACTCTGCATGATTATAAACATGCAGAGAAAGAGGTGGAAAAAATTAACATCCTAAGTCTCGCCACTCTGCCTAATAGACGTTTCAACCCGAAGAAAGTCATCTATAATGCTCTAGACCAGGCCAAACTCACTAAATTTGAACATAAGGAAGATGAGTTTGATGACCTGTTTTCCTCAGCCAAGTCAATGTTTCAGGTGCAATAGCTAGCTAGAATGAGATACCATGATGACGAGTTAGTAGAATTTAATAAACTTAGAGAGTAGAGGTTGCAAACTCTACCTCTAGATTTGTTAGCTACTGCCGCGATGATACAATCAAGCGATCCTGAGCAGCAGCTTACCAGCGAACCTCCCACTACATTCGAAATCTTTGAAGAAGTCTAAAGAAGAGAGCAGGAGGAACTCCAGAGGTTAGAACAGGAAGAGGCAAAGAGGAAAGAACAAGAGGAATCACAGAGGAAAGACAAAGAGGAAGTAGAAAAGAAAGAACAGGAGAGAATACGGGAGGAGGAATAGAAAAAGCAGTAGGAGCAGAGCAGCAAGGAGGTGAGTGTCAATACTCAAATTGAACCAAGATTGCTCGAGGAATGGTAATAATTTAATACAATTATAAGCAATCTTGAGAGCTCAATGGATGCTGATACATCCAAAGCGGCCGATTACACAAGATACAACATCAAAGGAGGTTCCAAGCAAAGGAACTAGCAGTCTACCCCCGACTACAGTAGTAGAAATAATTCCCAAGAATCCTTCAGATCAAATTATTTTGCAGGTGGAGGACATTCCTCCACTGGATGTTTTCTATAGCCTAAAACACAGGGCTGTAATAAAGCGACAGCGGAAAAGGAGAAGGATTGATCAAACTCCTCTATTCCCTGAACAAACAATAACAACCAATGTGGTGTGGAGGGAAGAATTCGACCCCTCTGATGACCTGACAAAGTTATCCCAATATAATGGTGCCTATTAGGCAACCACCATGGATAAGGCATTGGAGGTAAGCAATTTGTTGAAAGAAAAGGATCAAGTGATCGCTTCACTACAATCACAACTATCGGATGAACATCAGAAGTCGAAACAACTACAACAACAACTGTCAACGCAGCAACATTTAAATAACTAGCTCAACAAACAGTTGCATGAAGAGAAACAAAGGATCGATTCGGGAGCGATTCAGAGACAAAAAGAATTATCATAGGCATTATCAAAGTTGAAGGCAATGAATGAACAGATGGAAAAGACAAAAGATGAGCAAATTGCTCAATTATTAGCTCAAGTAGAGAAGTTCAAGAGTCTTCCCCAGCCTGCCGAGTTCAGAGCAGAGGCAATACAGATTAACAAGGCATTAATAACATAAATAAGATTGTTGTGTCATGAAATTGCCCAAGTTGAACCTCTGTGCGACATAACAACATCTATAATAGACAAATCAGTTGATGCCAGGCAGGATTTAGAGCAAGCCGATGACACTTTAACTTGGCAGGACTCTAATGAAGGACAGGCAACAAACTTGGCAAAAAATTTAGAATCCCATAAAGAAATCCTATTCATGGAGTCGCAGCCCCAATTAATGAAAGCAGAGAGAGTGGTTTCTAGATGCAAGTTATCTACGAGCAATTTAATTGACTTGATCAACAATACTCTCTATTTATCTAACATGATTTCTCAAAGTACACCAAGTAAATTATTATCATCCAAGACACTGGAGCATTCATGTCACCAAGAGCTACAAAAAATTGGGAGATTGATCTCAGGAATTAAAAGTTTAACTTGGGACACCTATTGGTTGTTCCTAGTAAAACCATACAGCCAGAGAGCCGCCCTCAAATGCCTAACGGATGCAATCGGGTGTATCATTCCCGATATACATGATGCCACCTATGCTGCTCAAATCAATTCTCGTCTTAGCTGCCCTCAAGAAGTGGAACCAATGCTAGCAATATGTCAACTCAGGACAAAAGGCAAACAGCCAGAATGATGAATCATTGTTGCCAGTTACCAGATCACTGTGTGAGAGATATTCAAGATCGGATTATAGCAATTTAGTAGCATTTTAATTTTGTAGTTTGTTAGCTTAGTTTAGTATTTATAGACCCTTTCATGTATTTAGAAAGGGTCGTAAGTTTTTGTATATGACTTAAGGCCGAAGTTGCATTACTGTACTTCAGGCATATTCTTTTATGAAAACTAGACCAATCTTTCCAAATTTTGATAACGAAGCTTTTATGTGAATGTGCACTACTGCCTTTATCTAAAAGTATTTCTGAATCGGAAGAAGGAATTCAAATTGTGATTGGAGTTGGGAATGATTCACAGCTCATATGGTACTATTATCTATGTCTGAATTTATTCCTTTTATGTGAATTGTTGTTTGGTCATTCTTCTATTATTGAATATGTGAATGTGTTTTAACAGTAAACTTTATACTTTCCATTATTGGATGTTTACAGTTTCCTATTCTTTCAATCATGCATGTATCAGTAATATAAAAAGAGAAGTGTAACAATGTTTTATCAATTACTTCGTTCAAATATTTGAACGAAGCAATTATCATTAAATGAATGTCTTTGTTTATTGCATAGTGTCATCTATATGCCTATCAGCAAACACAGACCACTAAATGTTGCAGTTAAGAATATAAGCTTCCCGGGATAAAATAGTCATTTACGTTTTCGCTCATAGAATAAGTCCTCCATTTATTATCACTTATTAGAAAACCAATCATTCATCCACCCCCTTTTATTCATTACTGGGAAACTGGTCCCATTATATCTAGTTAGAGCCACCATCCCAAACGGAAAAGGAGCTGTATTAAGGTCCGGACCGGGTGGTTATCCCCCGATGTTGATGTAACGATTTTCGGGGTATCAACATTTTTGGCGCTAGAAGGAGGGCATCCACTATGAATGGTGAGTAAATCAAAACCTACAGACCATTCACAGAGTAAATCACCCTCGGCCTCACCTCAGACCTCTCGTTTGCACTCTGAAATACCAGTGTCTAGACGAGAAGAAGAGGGATCAACTACCACTGCTCAACCCCATCATACTTCAGACCGTTTAAGTCCAGAGTCCCCTGAAGTTCAGTCTATCATCCAGAAAATTCAAGGCTTCTCCATTTCACCTTAGAGATCTGAAGTATCTCAAGGCAGTGAGACTTCACAATTCCACCTACCTCATCCTCTCACCAGACTTCAAAGCGAAAAACCCGGCATTGAACCACCTGAGTTGCCTTTACCCAAAAGGAAAAGGGTTAAAAAGAACACTGAGGGTTCTGGTAGTGAGACCTTTTCTCCACCATCTTCCATCTCATCATCTCCAGTGTGAAGTCAAACACCCACTTCCCCATTACATATTATTGTTCATCAGGGGTCTTCACCTTCAACATCACAATCTTTTCAGTCTTCATTTCCACCTCCTCCCCAAACACCTGGAACACTATAGGCAATCGTTGGTACTCCCAAGATGACTCATAATCCATGGAACAGTCCTGGTGCAATCACTATGCCTGCACCATTACATCCATTACCTGATTATCATGAGAAATGGTTACCAAAGTTTAATCCAGATGCTGGAACATTAGTTGAGGAACACATAAATAATTTCATGTTGTTAGTTAATCTGAAGGGAGTAACAGAAGAAGATGTTGTAGTTAGATTTTTCCCCTACACATTACAAGGATCAGTTGGGTCTTGGTATTTTTCCTTGCCCTCTGGATCCATTACCAGTTGGAATACTTTTCAGGAGTAGTTTCTTACCAAATATGGCGATGATAGATCCTTGGCCACACTCATTAATGACCTTTCGAATCTAAGGATTGATTCTAGAGAACAAATTAAGGAGTTTAACTCCCGATTTAATAAACTCTTGAATAAAATCCCTACCGATTCCAAGCCAAGTGAACAAATTAGAAGCGAGTGGTACATTACAACCTTACCTTCAAATATAGCCATTTTTGTAGATAGGGCTGGAAAACCTACATTGGCCGAAAACATGAAAGAAGCCCTCGCTGTCCAAAAATGTATAATCACTTTGGAAAATAAAGGTGCTCTCGAAGACAGGAAATCCAAAAAAGTTTCTTTCAAGGATGATTCAAAGAAGAAAATCGCCAAAGATCCATACGATATGGAGGGTCTTCAAAAGGTCCTCAAAACAATGTCAAATGAAATGGTTGAAATTAAAAAGCAAGTAGCAGAAACCTCAACAAAGAAACCTTATAGGAATTTTAAGAAACCTAAGTCAAAACCTCCAAATGTTATATCCAATGTAGATTCAGACCATGAGGAAGAAGAAGAAGAAGAAACAATTGCACCATCCGATGAATTCAAGGAAGAGGAAGTCGTTGAATGCCATGGAATGTGGGACTTCATATTGCCTAACTCCAATACAGAAACTGAACAAGAAGCTTTTCCTGTGACTATTAGGAGCAAAAGTTCCCCTGAGCCTGTCCAAGCAAGTTCAAAGAAAAGGAGTGCATGTACTAATACTACAAAGGAAAAGGTACCCACAAGGAAGCCAGCTGCAACAGTGCCTCAAAACCAACCATCATCCTCAAATATACCTTCATCATCAAAGACATTGGTAGTATTGGATTCAATGGATTACAATATTGTTGATGATATGAAAAATACTAAGGCAAACATCACCATGTTTGAACTCAGCAAATTAAAACATCAACAAAAATTGCTTCTTAAAGAACTTAATGCAGTTCCTTCTTCGCCTCTTCCTAGTGCTAAAGCTGCAAATGATTCAGGACAACCACCTTCTGGTAGAGTTGAGGCTACTGATACGATTCTAATCGGAGATAGATCAAATTCCCATACCCCTCCTTTCCTCTTAACCTACGAAATCTACAATTGAAATCTACATAACTGCTTGATTGACTCCGGGGCATCATCCAATATAATGCCAGCTTCAGTTTGTTCAAAACTAAACATAGAACCCCAAAAGTCTTCAATTCACATTGTGCAGTTAGATAGAACCAAAGTCCAGGTCTTAGGGGAAATAAACTCTGTTACTCTCAGGTTATCGGCTGATCCACGAGTGGTTCAAAGAATTGATATCTTAATCGTTGATATACCTGAGTTTTATGGTTTAATCTTGAGCAGGGATTGGTCTGAGAAGCTCCATGGGTATATTTCTACCGATTGGTCTCATATGTGGCTGCCCTACAAGGGAAATCCAAATCAAATAAAAATCAATCGGGAGAAACACATGACCCATACTGTCACAGAGTTCGAACAGGAGAGTCAACCAATTGCATTTAACAATAACATTTTGGGAAACTATTCTTCTGAATCATTCTTTGGCAATTATATTGCCCAACCATCTCCTTTCTCGGTAAACAATTTCACATCACAAATCGAATTTTTTTCACAAACTGACAGATCAAGATGTGTTAATGTTACTGAGAATTCTGTAAATAAAATTGTTGATAATTCTTTATTTTGGTCTTTATATTTTGACGGTTCAAAATATAGTGAAGGATCAGAAGCAGGGTGTATTTTAGTCAGCCCTGAGGGAGAAAAAACAATGCTTTCTTGTAGATTAGATTTTGAATGCACGAATAATACAGCTGAGTATGAGGCCTTGGTGCAAGGATTATATAAAGCTATTGGCCTGAAAGTTCAATATTTAAAAGTGTTTGGCGATTCAGGGATTGTCATAAAACAAGTTCGAAATACAATCCATTGTCTCTCTAATCACCTCAAACACTATTAGTCTTTAGTCCAGGAACTTATATCTCATTTCTTAGCATTCAATATTTCACCTATTCCCAGATCCCAGAATGCAGCAGCTGACCTGTTGGCCAATATTGCTTCTAAACTCCTGCCTTCTGAAGATTATAGCCCCGATATATTTTCAGTAGAGTTGATCTTTAGGCCATCAGTTCCTGACAATATCACCAATTGGCGAGTGTTCAACCAAAATGAAGACATCCTACATTTCTTAACTTACGACAAATCCTACAACGATCAGATCATTGATGAAAGTGATCATGATCTTCAGATGAAAGAAAAGCATGAGGAAAACTCAATACCAAGACCTGTGGTTAAACTTGAAGATCTCTACGACATTAAAGACAGGTTTAAACAGGTAACCAATTCAAAACTCCAAAGTTCTACCTTAAGGTTTGAATTGATAAATCTTGGTACTGAGCATAACCTTCAAAATATCAATTTAGGATTAGGACTTTCTGAACAAGAAAGGACAACATTTATTAGATTATTAAGGAAAAATAAACATGTCTTCGCTTGGAAGTATGATGATTTAAAAACATATAATACATCAATCATCCAACATATCATTCCAATGCTTTTTGAACAAAAACCAGTTCAACAAAAATTGAGGAAAATACATCCAAACGTAGAGATTCAGATAAAATCAGAACTCAATAAACTCTTGAAAGCAAAGATTATTTGCACCTTAATCCATGAGACCCTCACAACCTCCTCACGTTGACGACCTACCATAAGGCCTTCTTCCAGGGTTTGAAAACTATAGTTTATATTCGGTACTTAGTTTTATTCTCATGTCATCTCTCTCATTATGGGACTTTTTATTCAATATGCCAGGTGACATGGATCTCCATATCCTCCTTTGAAGGTGAGATGGCACCTACGGTAACAAAATTTGTCTGTAAGAGCTCCAAAAGTAGTTCACAGGAAGTCTACTAGTACGAATAATCCCCCATCTACGGGGATACAACCTGAAATATTAAAAAAACACCAGGCTCTCCTGGTATGATATTTATGAGGAGTTTTCCAAACCAGATATACCAGAGAACCAAGAGGATTTCCTAGTGTACATAAATGTTAAGAGGTCAAAGCTTCAACAGGTAGCATTGCATCCTCCATTTTTCTCGTGTATCGATACAATTGATTGGATCATATAGAGCATAAACACAGATTCATGGAAAGTAAGGTATCATACTGGCACACCTTTCATAGTTATCAGTTCCGCAGATATTATTGCTTACTACAGGTTACCTAAGAAAAAGGAAACCTTCGACACTCGATGGCTCACCGATTTTGTGACTCCTACTAAGGATATTCTTAGAGAATGGTGGCAAGACCCGTCCAAGTTCCAGGTTAGGACTAACCAAATTTACAAGAAGGACAGATTAAGGAAGGTCTATCAGCTAATCATCGCCATGATGAACCGTCTATACAAGAGAGCAGGTTGTGATGTGTTCCACGGGACATGAGTCCCCATCATGTATGTTGTCTCCAGTCGAGGAACAATCTTTAATTGGGTCATCATTCTCGTGTCGGCCTTGATAATGAATATAATTTCAACTAAGCAACTAGAACTAGACCATCCACTAGAGTTTTATATGGCCTCATACCTACTAGACATAGTTTATGCAAGGTGTCAGTTTGATAACTGGAGCTACAATTGGAGCACGTCTGCAACCAACACAGTACACCATCATTACAAGATATATTGGTACACCGAATATAAGGGTATGATTGATGTTATTTCTGAGTCATTTGTTGCTCCACTATATTAGTGGTTGTTCAGGGAAGAACCACCTCGTATGTCAAAGAGGGCCATGGAAACCATTGACAAAGTGGCACATTAGTCCCTGATCCAGGAGGAGACATTTATTAGAGTTTTTGGTTCCTATAAGACCTCGCATGCTCTTCCCAGTCCACCATAGATAATGTGCTCTTGCGGGAAGTATGTTACAAGATGACACAGGGCTTCTTGAAAACACTAACTAAAGGGAAGAAGAAACCATGGCCAACTTTCCCTCTTATCATCAGGGCCTATGTGGTAGAAAATTTCAAGGGAGTGGAGGAAGAAGCCGAGGCATTAAAGGGGTGTCATTTTGTGACCTTAAACTATCATATATATGACCATGAGAAGGTTGTAGCTACTCACTACAAGAGAGCTAATTTTAACTGGTCATACTCGCATTCTAGGAAAGATCATGAAGATGGAGTTAGGAACTGGTACACTGCCACTAGGGAACTCATCCCCAACAAGCAATAAACAAGAGACAAGAAGCTCCTTGAACACTCCCAGGAGAATGTGAGTTTGCAGGAGAGGTCATCCACCTTGAAAAGGAAGCAAGAGAAACATAAGGCAATTAGGAAACTCAAGAAGCAGAAGAAGAAAGAGGTAGGAGATGCCTCAAGTGACTTGGAAACAAGAGAGGATAATGAGACATTAGAACAAAGGAATGCAACCCTGGAAAAGAAGAATAAATAGCTCAAAAGGAAGAGAGAGGAAGAGATCAAACAATCACAATATTCAGGTGACCAGGACTAGCTTGAGAAGAGGAGGCGACAAGAAGAGGAAGAGAGGAAGAAGCAACTTGAAGAAAATCAACTAAAGGAACATGAAGAGCAGAGGGCTAGGGAAGAATAAGAGAAGAAGAAGCGGGAACAAGGGCTGAAAGAATGGGAATAAAGGCTCAAGCAGACCGAGGAGATCAAGAAGAAGCAAGAGTAAGAAGAGCAAGAGAAGAAACAATTAGAGGAAGAGTAGAGGAAGAAAGAGGAGGAGGAAAGGAGAGAGAAGGAGTAGGGATAAACTAGTAAATAAACTAAGCCAAAATTAGAGAAAACATAACTATCTCCATTAGATGTTCCCCCTTCTACTCCCCTCACTGGAGGACATCTTCCCCTACAAGAGTTGGGCATTCCTGAAGAAGAAGAAGAAGAGGTGGGTGATCTCACCAAGCCCACCTTTGACAAAGTTAGCTTCAAGATCAGGCAGAATTACTATTTTAGAAACCCTGTAGAACCCCTGTCCGTAACCACAACTAAATAAATTGTCCCTGATACCACAATTAATCTTGAGATGGTCGTTTTAGTCGGAACTACATTTGTCATCACGACTGAACATAATGTTGCTAGGATGAGCAAACAAATTGCGAAACTCCAAAACAGGCTTTACACATCAGAGCAGAAGGCCACTAGTGCAGAACAAGATAGAAAGAATGCAAAGGAATAAAACACAACTCTCTGCTTAGTTCATTCTAGTACAACAAAGCTACAAACTGCAATGAAAGATGAGGTAGAGACGTTAAGTGAAGCCATGGAGATGGTCTATGAAGAAATGTCAAAACTATATCACATGGTCACTCCAATATTGGCCATACAAGCCCATACAAAAGAGAGGGTTGCTATATTAAAGGAAGTCATTATAGCTCTGGATAGTATACATGAGTGGTCCATCAAGTATCCAGGGGCACCGACGATAGTCCTGAAGAAGGATTGGATCACCATGCAAAATGCCAAAGTCCAGCTACGCATTAATATCCAATCAAAAGACATACCAGCCAAAGATGTAGACAGAGTGTTGGCTTCATATAGACACCTTTTCAACGGCCTCGAATCAATGATCGATAACCATTGAGTCCCGTCTATCAGATAAATCAGGCAAGTGAGAAAGAAGGAAGACATCTCATAGGAAGTTTAGGCATTCATTGACACATATAGACAAGCCACCCACTCAGATGACCTACTCATTACAACGAAGAATATCACACGCTATGTGGTTCAACCAATAAAAATGTACACAAAGATGGCGACCTTAGGCAATCATGTGAATTCCAAAAGGACCACCCTCATACTAGATGCCCTTAAGTGTCTGCACATACATGATGAGGAATAACCACAGATCACCCCTATTGCAGCTGAGTACAAGCTTTGACGCACTTACCTAATGGAGAAAATCCACTTGGACATTCCTAAACTTTCTATTGTCAGGTTGATAGGGTAGATTTTGCTCATTTAGTGAATTTGGAAAATCAGGATAGAGTAGGACAATTTTGGAATGAGAAGAGTCACGAGGAAGTCTAAAGGTCACAAGGTAGTTGAAAGGTCATGGGGAAGTCCAAGAGTCAGGGGTAGGCCAAAGGTCACCCTCATTTTATAAATACACCCTCATGGCACATTGTAAGGGGCTTTTAGCTGAGGACTTATTTTTGGGACAATATTGTTTTGAAAGGACTTGTGCTCTTCTAATATATGCAAGGAGTAATAGTTGTTTTCCATTATTGGATTGTACGAATATTTTATGCTGTGGTGCCATGGATATCAGTTGCTTGATGGATCGAATGTTCATGAGAGTTATTTGATGTGTGGTCTCCTCATGTTCCTTCCTATGCTATGAATCTTGTTTTGCAACACATGGATGGTATATGATATGCTAACTCTATACTTGTATTGATGAAAATCTTCGTTGATATTGGCACGATCTTATCGTTGACTGTGTATTTTCTTACGCTTATAGATGCTTAGCTACTATGAATCATTCTATAGTTGTTGAGCACATTCTTTACATAAACATGATCTTATCTGAAGTTATGCTAACAATTACTTTATGTGAGGTTCATGTTGTTTATTTATGATCTTGCTATTTATGGTATTCAGGGCATGAACATATGTCAATTATTTCCTTGTGTTTATTGAAGTCCATATGTTCAATTGAGTCGGTATCCCACCTCTGTCCGAAGAAAATTCAACTCACCTAACGGAAGTCGGGCGTGTTATCACTTGGATTGAACCTCAGGCTGAAGGAAGGCAATTCCAGGGTAACCACAAACCATGCTTAGCCAAGTAGCTAGCCCTACTAGGCTAGGAGAGGGCTCTCTCTGTAAGGATCTCAACCAAGATGACTGGATCAAGAAAATGATATTAGGCTAGGTATAGTATCACAAGGTTTGATTTGATTTTGAATGGTTTTGTTGGATAAAGAGGAGCCAAACAGTTAGGGCAAGGAAATTAGGTCAAAATTGCAGGGTGTTTGTTGGGTAATGGAGGTCCCATGTAACAGTTTTGGGTCTGATAGCCTAAAAACTAGGATAAAAATATTGTAACCCTCCGAAGTATGCGGAGCACGAAGTCTAAGAGGTCGAGTCAAAGGGTTGTCCACCCAAAAAATAATATAAAATAATAGGAAGTAAGTCGGTCCGCGGACCATAGGTAGGTATAAATAGAGCGCGACTCTATGGGGGAAAGACAACTCTTTTTGGGTATGTTTTTAGATCTGAATGGTAATGGATTCTTGAGAAGAGGAGTCTGAAAGCGTCTTTAAGTCTGAGTCGGGAAGTGGATAGAGGCTCTGTAGCTGTGTGCGCAGAGGCTTGAAGAGTCCGCAACTGTGTGCGAGGACCCCTGCAGCTGAGTGCGCAGGGTGGATCTGGATGTATTGGGGATAAAGTGGAAATAAAGATAAGTTTCTTTTGAGAATTCTGTGTTAAATCTGAATTATCGCGAATCTTCCCGTTTATATGGTTAATAAGACTGTTTTAATCTATGCGGATATGCTTGTTTCTTGAATACTTGTGAATCTGGGTGTCATCTTAACGCACAAATTGAATAAATCTGATAAATGTTTGCTTAAAGACTTGTCTAAGTAGACCCGATTTGCAATACTTCATCTCATAGATTAGATCTGTAGACAGAGTGCTAAAAGGCAGTAAGGGGTATTTTGGATCTGCGTGAATACCGAGTCAGCATGAAGCTACAGAACGGTGTGCGATACCTCTAGACCACATCCAAACATCCCTAGGGTGCGAAAAATTGGTTCCAGCACCCTCCCCTACTACCTCGGGTGAGACCTCGGTTCGTGCTCCGCGGACTATTGCCGAAAGGGCCGGTAGCTGCTGGATTTGCTTGGCTAAATAATTCTTTTGAACCTGGGTTAGGCCCATATAAGCCAATAAATGGTTCCATTGTCGGGACCGGGATCTGCCTAAGGGGTGTCTAGTGTGAAACGTGGGGATTCTATAGAGAAGAAAAGTGAAGGATCGAAGGGACCAAGAACAGTAGTAGTTCAAGGGTAACAATGACGAGCACAGTCCAGTTACCAGTATTCAAACGAGTAGGAGGCGAAGACCCTGAACAATTCTGGTTCGTGTTAACATCAGTATGGAACACACAATGAATTGCAGATGATAATATCAGAAGGGCTACCTTAGTCAGTGCGCTGCAGGACTGAGCACTGTCATGGTACATAAAGTACTCAAACAATCACCCAATGATGGGGATAGCAGAAATCCAGACCAAATTGAAGAAAGAATTTAGCCGGCCAAAGTCAGAAACACAGTCGATTATAGGGTTCAAAGAGATCGCAATGATGCCTGGTGAAACCCTGTGGGATTTGGACCAAAGACTGAAAAGTACTATTCGCGAGGCTAGCATGACATTAACGGATGCACAACATTACACTTGGTTTATGGCATCCTTAACACCACATCTGAGGATGGCTTTATCACAACAAAAGATCTCAACCCAGGCCAAAGTGCTAGAGACAGCGATGAGGTTACACAAAACTCCGTTACGAGACCCGGGGTTGGGAGTTCAGCAAATCCAAGCGCAGATCCAAAATTTGTGTTTTGAAATGAAGAATTTAAAACAAGAGCAGGTACCGCGACCAGAAATCCAGGAGGAAGTATGGTGTATAAAGTACAGAAGCCAGGGACATGATAAAGATCACTGCCTGGTCTCAATGAATTTTGTAGCAATGGGGGGACCAACGCTATTGTGACTAGAGGCACAGACAAGACCGAGCACCACAACCTCGCTCTGGTGCACAATCTGTTAGGTGGGAGGAAAGCAAAACACTGATAACTGTCATCTATTACCAAAATACAACCAAGCCCCCCAGCAGCTAATTTGCAACTTTTGCAGGTTGGTGGGCCATGAGGAAAGAGACTGTTGTAGCTATGAATTGTTAATGGACCAGTCACCGGCTTACAGAATGCATATTGAGGCACAAGGTCAGGATCCAGCCGCGGTGATCCTGCGTGGTGGGTTCCAGGGCCATGGATGAGGATAGGGCGGAATGGGGCCAGGAAGGGGTCGCGGGCAGCTAATCTTTTACAACTTCGGAGGACCAGGACATTACGCGCAGGAGTGTACCAACCCAAATAAAATTTTGTGCAGTTATTGTGAGCAATTTGATCATGAGCAGATAGATTTTCCTACACTGATAGCGCATATTTGTGAGAAAAAGGTAGCGCAACCAACAATGACCCAGAATGTGCAGATGATGAGGTCTGAACCCCGCGAGGGAGATCCCAAGGTCAACATGGTGCTGAGGAGTGGCACAACCACAAGAGCAGATGGAAGGAGCTTAGGGGGTGGTAAGGAGACATATCTGGAAGCTCGGGAAAGCTTCGCAGAGGTCTCTACCTCAGGTAGTAGGGAACAACTTGAGCCGGACAAGGACCCCTCGATGATAACTACCATTTTAGAGACATGTATAAAGTTGCTTTGCGACAACAGGGCGGTTAAAGGCTTACAAGAATTGATAAATAAATGTGCAGGATGGAGTGAACCTCGCGTCGTTTGGAAGATAGGAAGACATGCATTACGGACCAGAAGGGAAATGCGGTTAATCGCGCAGATCGACGATTATGAGATGGAGCAGGTCATTTTGAATCTTGGCTCAGATGCCAACGTACTGCCGAAACAGACTTGGGAGCACAAGGGTAAGCCTACACTACAATGGTCCCCTATCCAATTACGAATGTAAAATTAGCAGAAGGTGCTGCCCATGGGAAGGCTGCAAGGAGTTACGGTAGACTTTGACAACGCAAGTACCTGAACAGACTTTGAAGTTATTGAGCTCATGGATGAAAGTATGCCCTATCCTGCGTTTTTAGGAATAGATTAGGCCATCGACATGAATGGGGTTATTAATCTAAAGAAGCAGACAATGATATTTGAAACAAAGCTGCTCCACGTAGTCATTCCATTAGATCCAACTAAAGAACCGCGCTACATTGAACCTGTGCACGACAGAGAACGCGACGACGACGTAGCTTGTAGCTACAGAATGTCTGCCTAAGAGCAAGGCTCGGTCAAGACAACGAAGGATAGAAGAATATCAAGGTGTAATGGAGAATCCTACACTTCTAATTCAGATGAGGAAGATGAGTGGTGGCATAACAGGTTGAACAGAGTAACCACACTACACTACAACATGGTGACTAAACTGTTGTACTACGTAAGGGCCCATGATCGCAAATTGATGAAGTATGATGGGTTGACAATAATAGATGAATTCCTGACCAAATTTGAAATCACAGTACCAGAGCACCAACGGTTTGATGCGATGAGATGGGCACTGTGCATGACGCCTGCGCAATGGTGGGGCACACATGAAGGGACGTTCGAAGATTGGCACGCCTACAGGCGCATGATAAAGATCAGATTTGGGAAGCCGAAACTACACATAATGGAGAAATACGATGGATGTGATGATCGTGTGCATGAACCTTACCAAATAGATCAAAGCCTACGAAGAGGAACCTCAACCAGAATGGGTGCACTTATTTTATCACACCCTGGACGTCATTCCCAGAAACTGGTATACGGAAGCAGAGCTCCGGCACGACACAAGCGAGTTGGATATCTTGCACGTAGGGTTTTTGTCGACATTCCTTTTTGAAGATCAATGGATGAATCCCATGGACAAAGCATTACAGCTGGTAAAGGCCGCCATATTTAAGACACCTCTAGAGCCAGAGGAAACTGTGCAGCCCAACTGGTCGCGGCAGCTAAGCCATGCCCTCGAATGCTATAATGTCCAGGTAGAAGATGATGAAGATGATCCGCGAAACGTCAATATTCCGGAATCAAAGGGGAGCCGGGAGGTGTGCAGACCCGAAATCGAAGATCCAGATATCACCACGCCATTGAAAATGAAACAAGTTAAAATTGGAATCAGAGAAGAGCCGAAGTATGCAACGCTTGGGGACTACTGGGACGACGCCACAGTGGAGAAGGTCATCGAATTGCTTTGGGAATATCGAGATTTGTTCCCAACAAAGATCATGGAGCTAAAAGGGATCCTGGGAGACTTAGGAATGATGAAGATAAAATTGAAGCCAGACGCGAAACTGGTGAAGCAGCGACCCTACCAATTGAATCCAAAATATAAAGCAAAGGTCCGCGAAGAATTGGATAAGATGTTGGCAACAGGAATCATTGAACCAGTCGAGGAGTCTAACCGGGTAAGTCTGATGGTTGTGCAGGAGAAGAAACAGAAGGGAGAGATTCGCATCTGCATGGATCTCAGGAAGCTCAGTGATACCTACATCAACGATCCATTTCCAACACTGCTTACAGAGGAGGTGGTGGAAAATGTGGGGTGCCAAGAAGCCTACTCCTTCACGGATGGGTTCTCAGGATACGACAAGATCAAGATCGCACCAGAGGACAAGAGTAAGACAATGTTTGCCACTGAATGGGGTTTCTTTCAGTACACAGTGATGCCCTTCGGACTGAAGAATGCACCGGCAATATTTTCATGAATAATAGTCGCGACATTCAAAGAATATATCCACAAGTTCTTAGAAGTCTATCTTGATGATTGGACCATGTTTGGACTAGTTAAGAAGCACGTAGCGAGCTTACAGTTGATGCTGGAAACTTGCCGCCGACACTAGATAGCACTAAAACTAAAGAAATGTACTTTCCTTGTCCCATTTGGGAACCTGCTGGGCCATTTGGTCTGTAAGCAAGGCCTGATGGTGGATCTGGCAAAGATCGTCGTCATACTTAGCCTGCAAGTGCTGTGAAGTGTCAAACAATTATGCACCACACTGGGACACATGGGTTGCTATCGGAAGTTCATCAAAAGCTATGCTCAGATCACAGCTTCGATGGAACAGTTGCTGAAGAAGGATGCTACTTATTGCTGGAATGAGGAATGCAACAAAATCTTGGAGACACTTAAGGAGAAGATGGCATCAGCCCCTATATTGGTCTTTCCGAAATGGGATGTCGAATTTCATGTGCATGTCAACGCGTCATGTATTGCATTGGGGGCAGTACTTACTCAACTAGGAGCAGAGGGAATTGACCACCCGATTGCGTTTGCAAGTAGTTGATTGTCAAAAGATGAGAAGAATTACTCCATTACTGAGCGTGAGGGATTAGCGATGGTATATGCGCTTCAAAAATTCCACCACTATCTGCTTGGAGGTCACTTTAACATGTATACCGATCACTCAGCATTAAAATACCTAGTGAACAAGCCTGTGTTGGGGGGGCACATTTGTAGATGGTTGCTGTTATTCTAGGAGTATGATTTCGAGGTTGTCGTAAAGCCGAGATGTCTAAACATAGGCCTCGATCACCTGTCCCGAATTGAGACTGGCGAAGAACCCACAAATCTAGAGGATGGACTCCCGGATGCACAACTATATGTGGTGCGCGTAGTGGATGGTCATTTTGAGGATATAATCCACTTCTTAACTACAGGAACCGTGTCGCAGGGATATTATATTCAGCAGAAGAAGGAATTAGTGATACACGCAACAAAATTCACCATGATTGCAGGACACCTTTACAAAATGGGCAACGATGAAATATAGCATAGATATGTCTCGGAGTTCGAGCGAGGACAGATCCTAGCCAAAGCACATGGGGGGTTGCTGGCAGACATTATGCGGGTCACACCACAGCCTAGAAGGTTCTTCGTGCTGGATTATGGTGGCCTACTTTGCATCAGGATTCGAAAGCATACTGCTGAGCCTACGATGTATGACAACAAACCATTGCGAAGAGATGAAATGCCGCTCCGGCCACAGATGATGCTACAGCCCTTCGAGAAGTGGCAATCGACTTCGTAGGATGTATTGAGCTACGAGGGAAAACAGGTGTGCGCTATATCATCACCACGACAAATTATTTGACCCGATGGGCTGAGGCACAGTCGGTTAAGGATTGCACGACTACAATAGCTACGAATTGTTTGTTCGAGAACTTACTGACAAGGTTTGGATGTCTCAAAATTCTCATGAGTGATTAGGGAACCCATTTTCCGAATGAAACAATCAGTGCCCTCACTGAGGAATTCAAAATATATCACCAACAGAGTACGTCGTACCACCCGCAAGTGAATGGGACCGTTGAGGCATTCAACAAAATCTTGGAGACAACGTTGACCAAGGTCTGTAATGCGCAGTGAAATGATTGGGACTTGCGCATCCCTGCTTTGCTCTGGGCATACTGAACCACGTGCAAGAAGTTGAAGGGCCAGACACATTTTCGGTTAGTCTATGGCAAGGAGGCCGTTATGCCTATGGAATATATTGTGCCTAGTCTATGGATCGTAGCAATCACAAGTATGGCAGACCGCGGGGCTTTAGAGGAAAGGCTAGTGCAGCTTGAAGAACTGGAGGAGGAACGGTTTTTGGCTGGATTCCATTAGCAAGTACAAAAACAACACAAAAAAGCGTGGCATGATTGCCATATCAAGGTGCGCACGTTCAAGGAGAATGATCTAGTATTGCTATACGACAGTAAATTCGAGTAATTCCCTGGCAAACTCTGAATGCATTGGTTGGGACCCTATGTTGTCAAATAAGTTACCGATGGGGGCATGGTTCAGCGTGCCAAAGTCAATGGGGACCCCTTCCTGGGCCGAGTGAATGGGAGTTGCCTGAACCTCTATACGGACGGGTTAGCCGCTTGACTAACCATTTGAGGGACAGTCTCACCGCTTCAGCCAGTTGAAAGAGAGCGCGGGATGATAAAGCAGTCTGGGAGAAAGAGGCGTGAATGCTAGGATACACGTCGATTTGGCCCATCATCAAGATCGCGGTCACGTAGTCGGAAGTACGCTGCTGTGTTGCTCTGAGCAAAGGTGACCATTCATGTCATTATTCTTGATAGGATGTCTACATTGTGGCAAAAGGGAGGGGGTAGTGGGAAATTAAGAGAAGGAATACAAGCCATATATGGTACGAGCTTCCACAGAAATTACACAGGGACGTTGGAACAGGTGGGAATCAGGGAATTTGAAATTCGAATCACTTATAAATCACCAAGGGGTACCCACCGGGCAATCTACACTTCCACAAAGCGTATGATGAGTATTGATATGGGGCTGTTTATTATCTCTGCACAAGGAATAAGCCCGAGGGTGGTGATATGGCCGATGGAGCAGTAGGACTATCTAAGGAGCATGGTATTGACAGCCGCGGGCGTTCCGCAGCCTGCAGCCTCAACAGTAGGGGATGTACTGAAAAAGGGGAGACATGAAGCAGAATTGGTCTGGATGGCATCACCCTACTGTCATGCAGAAAGAGTTATTTTTGCGGACAAACCTAACCTCCCTAGGAGTCTAAGACTCTCTAGTGACAAACA
>APFE030006977.1:7211-50473 GCA_000404065.3 Pinus taeda | reverse complement strand
ACATGTTTTTAAGTGACTTTCTCTCTTTTTGAAGTTTGACATGAAGAGCAGAGGTATGGGGCTTGACAAGGAGGACAATATGGCTATTGATGGGGCCATATTAACTGCAGATAGTCATGGTGACAAATTTCAGTGTAACACCTACCCACGGGCAGGTCGGTGAACTACAAGTTCAGCGAAAGGAGGGAAAAACGGAGACCACGAGTAGGAACAAAGTTACTAAGGCGTCTTTGAAAGACCTTAAGGAGTGGTATCTCACGGACAGTAACAACGGTCTTGCAAAATTGCAACACAAGTTGCAACAGATAGTGCGAAGATCAGATACGAAGGTTGGAAGTGGTTTCAATGGTACAAGGAGGTCGCGTATGCGACTCCCCCGCTTGAGCTAAAATCCTATGAAGAGGTGTCCTGTGTTAACTGAGTAGAGAAGAATGAGCATCATCAGTCGCTAGAAGTGGTAAAAACACTAAAGTAGGAGCCGGACGAAGCATTGTAGGAGACAACAAAGAAGCAGTAGGATGACGAGCGTCACTCAGAGGGAGGTGAACCGCGAAGCCATGACAACGCGTCTCGCTGCACCAACAAGTGACTTGGGATGAGTCACGATGATTATGTTGGGGGACTGTTGGGTAGCGGAGGTCCCGCGTAATAGTGTTGGGTCTGATAGCCTAGAAACTAGGATAAAAATATTGTAAACCTCTGAAATATGCGCAGCGTGAAGTGTAAAAGGTCGAGTCAAAGGGTTGTCCACCCGAAAAATAATATAAAATAATAGGAAGTAAGTCGATCCACGGACCATAGGTAGGTATAAATAGAGCGCGGTTCTATGGGGGAAAGACAATTCTTTTTGAGTATGTTTTTGAATCTAAATGGTAATGGATTCTTGAGAAGAGGAGTCTGAAGGCGTCTGTAAGTCCGAGTCAGGTAGTGGATAGAGGCTCTGCAGCTGTGTGCACAAAGGCCTGAAGAGTCCGTAGCTGTGTGCGTGGACCCCTGCACCTGAGTGCGCAGGATGGATCTGGATGTATTAGGGATAGAGTGGAAATAAAGATAAGTTTCTTCTGAGAATTATGTGTTAAATCTGAATTATCGCGAATCTTCCAGTTTATATGGTTAATAAGACTGTTTTAATCTATGGCATATGCTTGTTTCTTGAATACTTGTGAATATGGGTGTCATCTTAATGCGTGAATTGAATAAATCTGATAAATGTTTGCTTAAAGACCCATCTAAGTAGACCAGATTTGTAATACTTCATCTCATTGATTAGATCTGTAGACTGTTGGACACCTAATCCTAAATGGGTTAGTGTGGAAGCTGAATAGACTAAGTAGTCCAAGAGACCTTAGGATGTGAAACCCAACGGTCACATAATGTACTATAAATGTATATCTATTGTTAATAAAAATGGTACTCACATGCTTTATCTTTCCTATTGTTCTTGCTCCCATGTGTGTTTAACATGGTATCAGAGCGGGAGATTGCTGGTCCTACTCCAATCTGAGCCACTTGTTTTGTGGTATCTCTATATATGCCAGTTCTGCGTTACCTGACCTCTGACTCTGCCTTATTCCCCTCAGACCTAAGATAACCTGCCTCTGCCAACGCTGCACATCTGTCCATATCATATTAACGCTGTCCCATAACAGTTGAATGCGTTTAAATATTAATGCTGTGCGTTGAACTGGCCTGACATGCTGATAATTGAGTGTTGTTTGAACGCTGTTGTATATTAAATCATAGCATTGTCTTTTCCAGTTTTAGTGCTAAGGTTGAGACGTCACCATTGAAGAAGGTCCAGCTTCTGTTGAATGCGTTATAGTTCTGATATTGAATGTCTATGCGTTTTGCATTCCAGACCCACCATTCTAGGTAAATAATTTGATCCGTCAAGCGCCCTAGACCATTGCTTAAACAACACGCTTCTATGCTACTGTGTAGTAACGCCTATTCTCTTTGGTTTTTGATACCATTGTGTGCGTTATTCTTTGCATTTCTTTGTATCTCCCATCTCATGTCGGTGACTGCAAAGCAATGGACATTGTATCTCTGATTGGTCTTGAATCATTAATGACCTTTACGCAGAGAAAGGCATTAGAATCAAATGTGTACTGCCTAGTTATGTCTCCCTCGGTCTCAATCTAGATATTGGGTCATCTATTCGGATGCAGCTTTGGTGCTTCCAACAGCATTGTTGCTACCTGTTTCTCTCCTGGGCAATGTGAGGTCATTATTTATCGCGCAATTGAAATTTTGAATTCACATATATAAGCTTGCCTTCACATAACAAAGGAATGTTTAGTATGTCACAGTCGTGCTTGGGAACCATATGTTTCTACTGCACCACAACGCTACCCAACAAAATTGTAAGAATCAGTGATCGAGATTATTTATCATAAGAATCAAGCTGCAGAAGGAGCATGAATGAAACCAGCGGTTGTGGGAATTGTAGCCAAAAATGAATTCGCTATAATTTGTTGCAAGTTCGGAAGTGCTTCGGCCTCAGGAATTGAATGCTTCTCTGCTTTGTAATCCAGAGACTCGTCGTTATATATATCCAACCGTTTCTTAACTAATACTTTTATGTCTTCCCTCTGCATGTTTTCCTCCTTACCCGTGTATCTCCAGGGCTTGGATCTAGCTGCACAATAGTGGACGACTGTAACTTTTTTCTAGATCGACATTTTCTGAGTATCGCCATAGCATTGCTAGAACCAAGTTGTAAATGAGAGGTAGGGCTTCCATTGACCTAATAAAGTGACGGACAATAGTTTGAATTGCCCCAGCTCCTCGTATTTCATGGCCTGCAAAGCTCAGGCTCAGAATCGTGAAATTGCCTTGAAATTAAAGCCCAACATTTCGAATCTAGTTATCTCTTTGACAAGGTGACCTAAGTGTTTCTTCTCATTCAAGCCTCATTTCATTTGAAGATCATAGCCGTGTAATTGTGAATTTTGTTTAATTCTTTTGGATTGGTGATCAAGAAATCATTATTCCTGGGTTAAATGGTTTGTCTGGTCTGAAAATACGGCCCGCCGAGATTTTGAGTCATCTTGCCATCTCAGCTTGCCTACATGAGCGATTTTTTGATAAAATTTCCTTGCAGTGACGAAGGAAGAAAGGGAAAAAGGATTATAACAGGTTTATTTGACCTGGATCTAAGAATCAGATTATAGTTTAAAGTATGGCGTGTGCTTATTTCCTAGGATTTGGAAATTTATTTTAAAGTTCTTAAGTTTCGGTTGTGGCTGCTTGGGGACCGTCACAGTCAACACTCCATTTGGACTGTAACGATTTTTCACAAGATTTTTGATCAGATCAGAGGGTGTGCTCTGAATTTGATAGTCGATTCGGAAATCGAACTGTATATTGAGCACCTGATATACCAAGATAATAATTGTTCTGGAGCGAATTTCTGTTGAATGTAGAGGTTCATGCGACCAGAGGCATTGGCCACTAAGCGTTGGTATTTATCCCCTCTTGTTGAAGCCGATATCGCTCAATGTCAAACTGTGGAAGTCTGGCTGAATGTGTGCTCACAGGGTGATAGAAGATTGTTGAGCTACTATACATAGCAATTGGGAGCTCATTGTCGTCGTAAGTCCCAGGACAGAATAAACTGAGACTAATTTCGGTTTGAAGGCTTCTGGGAGTTTGTCTTTGGGGGTTCCTTGTGGAATTCAGGAGCTCATATTGGCATAAAATTGCAGAAGACCGAGCTTGTCATACTCAGGTGGTTGAAACCACTACTGTACAATGTCAGAGGAAAAGGTTGCTCTTGGGTAAATTTCTAGGTATTGTAAAAGTGGGAAATCTTCATCTTATACAGTTGAAACTTCTACCGAGGTTCTATATTTCAGTACCGTTTTCTCTTATGTTTCCAGATATCGCTATTTTTTAGTTATATCTCTGTGTGAAGCAAATAAATAAGTACTAAACATTATTGTACTCATGCTTATAAGGGTGGACTGATATCTAAAGGAATATGCATTGGAAACTAAAACAACGACAACAACAAAAAAAGGGGGGGAGTGTATTTTTGGTCATTTGATTGTTTTACAAATACATTGTTGATTTGATTGTCTGAATAATGGAGAAAAATCATGGATTATTAGAGTTATTAAGCACTCTAATTTTATCTACTGATGGAAGTACAGTTAAAGTCAACAAAAACACTCTCAGACATATTCAAAAATCTTTACAATATGCACAGGAAAAGATTGATTTTTTGCAGCTTGAATCTCAGCTACAACAAGAATGATTAAAACAGAGGAGTCATTCTGAACATGTTTCTGTTCAGAACATTGAGATTGAAACCCATCAACATCAAGTCAATAATGTTACAGTTCATTCAGATAAAGCAGTAGGGTTATATGCAGATGCAGAGGTTCAGCTTGCACTTCCCAAGCCCATCATCAGACCTTGGGAACAACTTGTCCACAATAAGCACATAACTGGTCTTGGATATGACAATGACTTGTCCTTTCATATTCCAGACTACTCCAAGCCCATTCAGTTTCAGAGTGCTGGGTTTATTCATGGCAGTTCAACTCCAGCTGTTCTAGATTCTACTCCTCTTCCACCGCAACAACAACAACAACAGATTGTGAAATGCCAACACTGTGACCGAGTTGGCCATTTGAAAGATCACTGTTTTGATCTTCATCCATGTAAGCACTGTCATAAAACCAGTCATTCTTCACACAGATGCTTCAAAAACGAACGTCCTGCAAGAACAAAGATTTATCTTGGATGGATCGCTTCTTGGCAATGGGCATCAATAGCCAAGAAGATATTCCAAACACATGTCGGAACTTGTTCCAGAGTATTGAAAAGTCTTACAGCTGAGTTTTCTCCATCATCTCACCTTGTATCTGACAGGGGGGGAATGATGGTCATCTACAAGCTTCAAAGTCACATCAAGCGAGCCTGAGCCATAACCTGCCACACCAGTTTCAGAGTTGTAGCCAGAGACAAAGATGCCCATGAACATGCCTTCAGTTGGCAATCTGGGACACTTCCTCTAGCAGAAGACTTCAGCTTCTTGCCAGCTTTGGAATAATTCCAGGAATACAATTGAGAACACTTCCTCTAGCAGAAGACTCCAGCTTCTTGCAAGTTTTGGAAGAGTTCCAGGAATTGCATTAAGAATTCCAGAGTTTTTGGTCATCCTTAAACCATCACAGGATGAGACTTCCCTTTTCAGGTCGAAGTTCTCCCTTTTATGCGGGGTGAGACCTCCCTTTATTGGTTGAAGGTTTCCCTCTTCAAAACAATAGGAGCACTTCCTCTAGCAGAAGACTCCAACTTCTTGCCAATTTTGGAAGAGTTCTGTGAACTGCACTAAGCGTTCCAGTGTTGGTGGTCATCCTTAAACCACCGCCCTTTATACCAACATTTCAGAGAGCACATTCAACCTAGTGCTGCCATGCATTTTCGCACATTTTTTATTTCAGCTCTCTTCTTGGACTCATACATAACCCTTCGGATTAAGGGGGGGAATGTTGGACACCTAATCCTAAATGGGTTAGTGTGGAAGCTGAATAGACTAAGTAGTCCAAGAGGCCTTGGGATGTGAAACCAAATGGTCACATAATGTACTATAAATGTATATCTCTTGTTAATAAAAATGGTACTCACATGCTTTATCTTTCCTATTGTTCTTGCTCCCATGTGTGTTTAAGGGGTATTCTGGATCTGCATGAATACCGAGTCAGCGTGAAGGTGCAGAACGACACGTGATACGTCCAGACCACATCCAGACATCCATAGGGTGTGGAAACCTAGTTCTAGCACCCTCCTCTACTACCTTGAGTGAGACCTCAGTTCGTGCTCCACGAACTGTTGCCAAAAGGGCCGATAGCTACGGGATTTGCTTGGCTAAATAATTCTTCCAAACCTAGGTCAGGCCCATATAAGCCAACACTGTTCGATGGGGAAAGGTAGGTACAAGGCTCAACACTCTAGGGTTTGATGGGTGAGGTGATTCAATATAGGTGAGGAGTTAGAAAGAGCATGTAAGCAACATGGATTCTTCCTAAACTGAAGAAAACACAGACTGTGAATATATTCCCTAAACAGAGCTTAAAATGATGGGTTCTTCCTATCAACTTGACAACATCCACTTAAAAGCAATGAAATGATTGATGAATTACAATTTTTTTTTTTAACATATGATCAAAATAGAGAAAAATGAACTGAACATCATACCACATGGATCCCAAAGAAATAGCTGAACTTTTCATTAATCTCCTGCTGAAAACTGATACAAAATGATGTCTACTCAAAGCATAAACATCCAATTGAGTCCAACCTTTTACAATGAGAAAGAAAAGGAAGATGTAGAAATTAATTCAACCTCCTCCCATCCTCAGGGGTCGAATCCATAAGATGAGGAACAAATAGATCAAAAATTGAACAAGAAATTGGAATCTAGGCAACCTAACAACTTGCCTCTAAAAGGGAGGAAACTGATCCATTTGTCCTCAAGATAACCTTTGATCTAATGAATCTACCTTCTAGTAACTACTATACATCCTACTTACATGCCTAGTCACCATTTACATTAGTAAAAACATCATTCATGAGAGAAAATCCAAAATCACAGTCATGGCATAGTAAAGTGAAAAGTCAGCACAAAATAGTCCCATGCACAACGCTCAAGCTCTATGCGCAACACTTTTTGCAGGACCATTTTGGAGGTATTCCCGGTGTCCAAATTGAGCTCATGATAGCTCATTAGAAATTTTGTCCTGTCTACTTTCCAAATATTCTACGAGCTGAATATCTACATCATTCAATCCACTATCAGTGTACAAAATAAAAGACTTTAAATATGTATGTACAACATTTATCAGATGATTTATGGGCTTCTCTTTACTAGTGATCATATACTTCATCTTCTTTTCCTGGTACAACTTCCTCAATTGACAGAAAACATGGATTGTAGGATAAGAGAAGTCAAGTTGTAAAGTGCCTTTGAGTTTGGCTCCCCACAATCTAGAAAACAACATACCAAATCGAGGTGGTATATCAGCTACTACCACGTCCATCAAAACATTCTTGGTTGGGATTTGATCTAAACAAACCAATAAATCTTTGTTGAGATCAATGCAATGAACTCTACCAGAATCAAATGAATACAAATCATGATATTTTCGGGTGATATCCAGGCCTAACTTTTCCATGATAGCCTTGGGCATCAAATTGTGGGAAGCTCTGGAATCAAGCATAACATTATGAAGAATACACTCATGTAGTCTAAGAATCAAATAAAAGGGAGGGACCTCGCTATCTTCTAGCTGACCTTCTATAGATGGACCAAAAATAAGTTTAGGATGATCATCCTACACATTCACCATGTCGGACAAAGGATCAATTTGCAGCATTCTAGACACGTCGTGTTTGTAATGGCTATTCTTAACAAGCTCGGTTAGAAGAATGGACACTTTCAATTTAGCAATTTCACTTTGTAAATTAAAATATGTGACTTTTTCTACCTCTTTGACACCGATGTCCCTCTTATATGTTTCCTCCTTCGTTGCACTATCCTTTTTCTAATTTTCTTTCTCTTTTGCAGTTGTACTTGTTGATGGTTGATTTACCTTATTAGGATTCTGATCAACATGCTCCTTTCCTTTTTTATGATTGTTTAATAGATGATTCTTTGACTGAACATATTTCCTCTTCTGAATAGGACTGACCGGTACATCTCTGCTCCTCAAAGGATATTGTCTTTGCTGTGCGCTCAAAGCATTCATATAACGACGTTGGTAATCATCAGATTCGGCCTCCAAAACAACATCATTTGCTAAGATGTAGTCCCCATCCTTTAGAATGTCAGAATCTTTTGCATACTCCTCATCTTCGGTCAGAAATATAGGCATACTATCTGTAGTGAAGAAGTGATTTGTTTCAACTATCAGATATTCCTCCTCCTCTTCTTCCACTCCTTGAACATAATTTTTCTGCAAGGGAGTTTTGATATGTTGTTGTTGTTGTGCTGGTTGTTTCAATGCTTTTTGTTCTCTTTGCTTGATTCAAAATTGGGGTTGCTGTTGCCCTCTAAATTTTGGGTTCCGGATTTGCAGTTGAGGTCTGTCTATGATGGACAACCGATCAACCATCCTTTCCATTGTTCTAATCAATGTATCCATTTTTACATCTGATGTAGATGCTTCTTTCACAGTCACTCTCTTCTCTGATCTCATTCTTGCTCTTTTGGCTAGCAAGTTCGCCTCTACGCTCACAAAATTATTTTGCATGTCTTCTAGATTTGTAGGATCACGTTCACGCAACTGATATGCCATATTGGCATCAAATCCATTTGGAAACTTAAGCAAAGCCAATACCTATGGTGGTTTGTTATTTGCAGGGATAACATTGTATACTGCATTAAATCTCACACAATAGTCTTACACACTTTCGACAACATTTCTTTTGATGTTCTCATATTCAGACAAAATTTGAAGGGGATTCTTCTTCACCTCCCAACGATCTAGAAACTGCCTCTAGAGGACAGATAGAGTAGTGATAGAAGCTATTAGTAGGGTTCTGAACCATTTCCGAACTTCTCCAAAAATTTATACAAACAACCTCATCATCACATCTTCAATTTCAACTTCATGGAGGTCAAAGAAATCATTCATCTTGTCTACGTGATGTTGAGCTGTAATAGTTTGGGTGCCGTTGAAGAAAGGTATATTGGTTTGATAATCGGGGGGGATGGCACTAGGATTTTGAGGAAAAACAAGGGGTGCATATCGAGTAGCCATAACTGGGTGTGGGGGAGGTGGTGGATTTAAAACAAGGATTGGGATTTTCGGTATAATCAAAGGGGGTTTAACGATAACTTGATTGGTGTGAACAATCTGTGAAGAAGAATCCAGAGGATGAGAGATAGTTTGAGTGGCAGTAGATGCAATGGAAGTATTTTGAAAATCAAAAGATGGCCTATGAGTCTTATTTTGCACCCAAGTGTTTAAGTTTGAAGAGAGGTTCTGCAAATGATCAAGAGTGTGAATAAGCTCTGACCCTGATTTATTGTGTGAAAAACAGTCTTCAACGGGGTTATAAATAGATATAGAGGAATCAACAATTGTCTGATCAATCCAACTTAATGATTTACTGCGAAATAAACTCTGCTCAAAATTAATATCAAACTCAATGTCTTCCAAAGTGTTTAACCTTCCCGGGAGTGAATTAACTCGAGGAATGAAATCCTCACTTGATATTTCTCCATCTAAACTAGATTTCTATGCAGCTTTCTTAGATTTTCACCCAATTTGATGAGGATCACTGACAATGGTTGGAGGACTTGGATCTGGATTGGATCTGGTGTACTTTCGGGAAGCCAGTATGTCTAATTTTGAAAATTAAGATATTGCTTTACAAATTTCCAATTCATCCTATGATTAAATTATAAAACTCATCATCCGCAAGCTTAAGAATTCAAATAAAACATCTTACTGGGGTGATTAATTTCTGATCTTTCTTCCCTAGTGTGGTTGCCACTATGTTATCACTTGGATTGAGCCTCTGGCTGAAGGAAGGCAATGCCAGGGTAACCACAAACCACGCTTAGCCAAGAAGCTAACCCTACTAGGTCAGGAGAGGGCTCTCTCTGTAAGGATCTCAGCCAAGATGGTTGGATCAATAAAATGATATTAGGCTAGGTATAGTAGCACAAGGTTTGATTTGATTTTGAAGTGTTTTGCTGGATTAGGAGGAGCCAAACAGTTAGGGAAAGGAAATTAGGTCAAAATTGCAGGGTGTTCGATGGGGCAAGGTAGGCACAAGGCTCAACACTCTAGGGTTTAATGGATGAGGTGATTAAAGATAGGTGAGGATCTAGAAAGAGCATGTAAGCAACATGGATTCTTCCTAAACTGAAGAAAACACAGACTGTGAATATATCCCCAAAACCGAGCATAAAATGATGGGTTTTGCCTATCAACTTGAAAACATCCACTTAAAAGCAGTGAAATGATTGATGAATTACAAAAAATATTTTAAAATATGATCACAATAGACAAAACTAAACTGAACATCATACCACATGGATCCCAAAGAAATAGTTGCAACTTTTCATTAATCTCCTGCTAAAAACTGATACAAAATTATTTCTACTCAAAGCATAAGCATCCAATTGAGTCCAACCTTTTACAATGAGAAAGAAAAGGAAGATATAGAAATTAATTCAACCTCCTCCAATCCTCAGGGGTCGAATCCCTAAGATGAGGAACAAATAGATCGAAAATTGAACAAGAAATTGGAATCTAGGCAACCTAACAACTTGCCTCTAAAAGGGAGGAAACTGATTCATTTGTCCTCAAGATAACCTTTGATCTAATGAATCTACCTTCTAGTAACTACTATGCATCCTACTTACATGCCTAGTCACCATTTAAATTAGTAAAAACATCATTCATGAGAGAAAATCCAAAATCACAGTCATGGCATAGTAAAGTGAAAATTCAACACAAAATTGTCTTATGTGCAACGCTCAAGCTCTATGTGCAACACTTTTTGAAGGACCATTTTGGAGGTCTTCCCGGTGTCCAAATTGAGCTCATGATAGCTCATTAGAAAGCCTGTCGTGTCTAATTTTCAAATATTCCTTTATTTTCCCATTTGGAGTTGATTTGACCCCTCAAAAATTGATTCTCCCAAGATTATTTCTATTCACAACGCCATGTCAAAAAGAGGGTAGAAAGGTCATTTTTTGACCTTTTGGTTGACCAATTTTGCTCCAAAAGCTTAGAAAATGCACAGGGTGCATGTAATCATCTTGTGAATCCAAAAATTCTAACCATTTCCTATTTGGATGCCCCTAGGAAAAGCGCAACGCCATTGGAGCCAATTTTTCTGAGTAAAAAATTGCAAAATTCTTCAAAAAGGAAAAAATTCTCAAAACTTACTCAAAATTTGTGGCGAACACCACCATCAAGTGTCTGGGTTAGAAAAGAAAGATTTATTAAGAAACCTAAGCCTATCACCCTCCTTTTTTCCTTTGAGTGCTTGTTTTAGCCTTGTCTTCTTTTGCTTGACTCTTATGTTACAAATCTTGTTTCGGGTCCTGTAATGGCGAGCCATGTAGCTAATGATTTGATTGTCCCTGTTGGCCCTTTGTAGCAGCTTCTAAAAATGAAAATTGGCCCTGTCAAGCCATATTTCTCTATCTTCCTCAATCTCCTTTTCAAGCCTTTGTTTTGTAGTCAAGATGGCTGGGGTTTCTTCCTCTTGCATTACTCATTTGCCTTTGTCACCTTGCCTCTTTGCTTTGAGAAGTTCCAGCTGCATGAGGACTTGTTTGTTACTTAGCTGCTTATTCTCTTGCTCAAGGTATGAAATGACACACTTAGCTATCGCTAAGTTGTCCATCAGTGCTTGGATCTGTGCATCTTTTTCCCTTATGGTTATATTTTCATTTGTTGCCTCATCTTGAGCCTCCAAGTCGACTATCTCAATGCCATGATGAATGTGTGGTTGTTCTGATCCATCATGTTCCATCAAATCAAATTCAATTTCCTATTCATCATTGAGGCTTTCCTCCAATATCTTTTCTTTCCCTCTGTGCACCTGCTGCACTTGTTGTACATGTTGTGTTGATGAAGAAGGAAAAGCCCCTTCCATAGTTTGTGGAGCAAGAATTTTCCTATGAGTTGACGAAGAAGGCAAGGCCCCTTCCACATCAGGTGGAGTAAACAATTGCCTATCCACTGCAAACAACTTTCTAGCCCCTCTCTGATATGTTTTGTAGGTTTATGGCTTCTCATTAACTTTAGTCTCTTTAGCCTTCTTATTTTTCTTTACTTTGGCACTGCTGGAAGGCCTTTTTGCTTCTTTAGGCACCAATGGAGGAATTTGAGGACCATTGAAGATGTCATTGGCAATAAATGTATCCCAGTAGATGTTGAGGAAGTTGAGATGATGTAGCACAATCATCTTAATCAAGGAATAGTGATAAATACTATTCATTTGCTGGGGGTATGGCTTTTTCTGTACAATTTAGGCCATCTTCTCAATGTTCCTGAATAAGAAATATGGGATGCTCATCATTTTCACTCTTGTGAAGTGCATAAGAAGCCTAATATGATAGGTAAACAATCTGGAAAATTTGCCCTCACATGTAAAATACTTCATAATGATCCTCATCATAGGGGCATACTTGTTGTCAAGGAACCTGAAAGGAAAGGTCCTCTTCTTTTCATTCTTGTACTTGGGTTTAATGTATGGCTCATAGTAGTGCTCATCCAAATATTGTGCTTTATACCATTTTCCCCCCACATTCAGAATCCTTGTAGCATCAACAATGATGGAGGATGAAACCATAAATGTCACCCTGACAAGAGTTACCTTGTTATCACGCAGATTGGCTACAAAAAGCCTGGTCAGCCTAGGATGACGTTGAACTCTCTGTACCTGCTCACAAAACTCATAACACCCTAGATGCCTAAAACAAGAGACATATCTATGAGAAGCCTATAACTCTCTGATGTTTGATGGTTCCTCATTGATAATTCTGCCTCCCTTATGTGGTTTTCTTTGATGCCGAGGTTCATCTCCCATGATTTCACTGCCACTGTTTTCCTCCTCCTCATAATCTCTATCCTCTTTATCCATGTCTTTTGAGTTTGAAACTTTGAAAACCCCAGATAAGGTAATCAAGAAGAGAGTTATGGTGAATAGGGATAGGGGAAGGGGAGAGGAGTTTGTGCGATGTAGGATGAGATATGTATGATGTGAGAGTGAGAAGGAGGATATTTTTTGATAGGGATTGTTTAGTAAATAAGGGTTTAAGGAGTTTGTTTTGGGGATTAGGGTATAGGGGATAGATGTATGGATTTTGTTTGGGGGATAGGTGTAGGAATTTTATTTGGGGGATTAGGGTATAGGGGATAGGTGTAGGGATTTGACAACAGAATGTGGGAATAAGGGATATGGTAAGCAGGGAGGGTTTTTAGACAATCTAGGGTTTGAAAATTTAAATAGCAAACAAACTTCAAAATCATGAAATGAGTGTTGGGAGGATGGTTTAAGGAGTGTACTTACTTGCTTAGAGGCTCTAGGCAGAAAAAGAGCGTTTTAGATGGTTGTTAACGTAGTCTTGGTTTTTGTTGGCCTTATGCACAACGCCTTGTATAGGTGCAAAACGCTTTGGTTGTATGCGCAGTGCCATGCAAAAATTCACTATTACACAGCCTCTATGCACAACGCCTGTTTGTATGCACAAAGCTCCTTGCTCTATGCATAGTGCCTCCGCTTTTCTCAGCCACCAATTCGCTTCAATTCCCTTCTCTCCTTCAACTCTCTTCTCTCTCTTTGTCAAATGAGTATGATGCATTTTGAAAAATGATTTTGAAATCTTATATGGAGGGTAATTTTGTTTTTTTCCTTAGGAAAAACCCACTTTATAATGTTTTTTGGAACTTTTACTTTGTCTTCAAATCTCTATTTAATGCTTTTCTTTCTTTGTCTCTTTTTAGGTGGATGATGCTTTGGTTGAACTAATTTCTTCAGTTCTTGTAGTAAGGAGAAATGCTTGGGTAGCTTATGGGAATACTTATTACATGAAATGACGTGAGTTGCATCAAAAAAATATGGATAAACTAAAATACTCTATTTTCATCTCAAAAACATGTTTTTGAGATGAAAATTACATCAGTTAAATAAGATCTTTGTACAATAACCATGACTTACTACCAATCACTCTTTGTTTATTGGTCTTCCTCATACCTTTGTGTCGAGCCGTAAAAAGGGTCTTTTTCACCTCTATTTAGCCCACATTAATTTATCAATCCAGGAATGATTTGTTATCTCAAAGAGTGTACTTAGTTTGAGGCGGTCATTTGTCAGAGTAATGCTAGTAGTATAGTGCTCAAAATACAAGGGTAACAAATGCTTAAAACGAGATCTACTTACAGCAAAACACCTAAAGACTTAAATCATGCATTCAGAAAACTATAGAAAATTATCAATCAAGGGTACAGTAACAGTAACTCATCCCTCTGTAAACTGATGTAACTAAAGATAATCAAGGAACCGATCATCAACCTGGGAACTAGACAACAAATGTCAACGCTCACTACAGTCTTAGATCGTTCTACACACCAAAGCAATGATAACAGGAAATACAACAACAACTAGAAAATGGAACGACAACTAGGAAATGGAACAACAACTAGTTCTTATAAACAACAAAACCTTAGTCTAAGGAAATAAAGGCAACAATTGTATCCTACATGAATCAGATAACAATCTTTACTCTAAAGATAAATCAAACATCAAACAGAAATAGAACGACAACTGATTAGTAATGAAATATAGAACAACACTCAGAGTCAAATATAAATGAACAGTAAGCCAAAATAAATAATACACACAAAACGCTTTAATATTGAGAGAAACAATAATCTGACTTCGATACCACAAATATCAATCTTAGTTACAAAGAATAACAATTGTAAGTCGTAATGGAACAACAATGTCGGTTGAACAACAATCGCGATTAAGTGTAAACCATAGATGAATACAGTAATACCAAATTATGAATGTTACAACCCGGTTACTCTGTAATTGAAAAACAATAGCATTCTGTAAGGAACAGTAATGTTATATCAATGATTAAAGGAACAACAATGCGTTACAAAGTCAGAATGAACAATACAACGTTCCTGTCACAGAGAAAAATATTCCTCAGTCGAACATAAATCAAATATAACAGAACTGTGATGTAAAATAACAAAACACATCAGATTACCGAAAAAAGTTGATAATGAAAACCACGCACGAATTAAAGATAATGGTACAGGAGCAAGTGTTTCACCAGGGTCGGGCCCTTAGCCTCCAGGGAGACACCGCTTGAGATTATCCCAGTATCAAAGATGGAACAACAACCATATTTATATTAAAGCATCAAAGCAGAGTTACAGTGGATCACTTCTCAATGAGAGTCGATGATCAAAGTTTCAAATACAAAGAGAAATTACATAAGAATAACAACAGGTCGTCTCCCTGGGCTCAATGCTGCCCCTTTTTATAACCGCTGAGCGAAGATATCAATGATGCAAAAATAGTTAAGATAGCGATCCCTCGGGATCAAAGGATCTTGAGGGATTCACCAAACTGTTAATTCCCAGTTATCCATTTGTTTCCTTGCGCCTATTTTATATCTCCTTTTCCCTTCCTTGGCTGATACGCTTCAATTTGGATCGCCTTGTTTGCATGTGGTTCCCTGCCAAAGGGGCAACTTTTAACTTTTCCCTGTCTTTTTCTTTGGGACGACAATCTTTCGCTTTTCCCTTTTCCTGCGTAAGAAATGGCAATTATTATTAGTTTTGTGTTGTGTATAAATCCCATAGATTTTGTCATGGTTTCATATTATCTACCTAGTTCATGATACAAAGAGGTTATGAGTTTTAAAGAAAAGATGGCAAAATAATCAATAAAAACATACCTTCTTCAGTACTCCACATACCCCCTGCTTACCCTTTTTCATGCCCTCACGAAAACATTGTAGTTGACATGTAAGGCAGTGAGAGAGTAGGCCGGAGACGGGATCTCATGTGGTGGTATACAACCATGATGCCTAACTAGGTGTTCAAAAAGATGGGCTGTCTGACCCTAAGGCATCTCATACAGGGCTTGGTATCTAGGTGCAGGGTACCAAATAATCGGACTCTGGAACCTATATCCTAACCAAGATGGCCCTGCCCTCAAGATAAGTTCACCATAGAGGTTCAAGCGATCAACAACTAACTTAAATTTCTCATAATTAAATGGTTCCCTAAATTGGATATTGGATTAGAAATTGAATATCGAAATTTAGCAGCGTCAATGGCAAGGTCTTTGATGGTAAAGAAGTATTCTATCCCTTGCCAACTGATTGATGTATGAATGAGTCCTAATGCTTCAATCACACCTGGAGTCCTCATGAGGTTCCTATGTTCCCTCCATAACTGCACTGGATTTCTAGGCTCAGCTCTTACCCACAAATCTAATCTGTTTTCTTGTCTTTGGAAGGCATTATAGGCTTTAAGCCATTTGATTTGATTAAATCCAAATGAAATAAATGCCTACAGTTGGATATCCCCAATGAAAGGGCCGGGGTTTTGCTCCGTCTCTTGATCTAACACAAGGTTATGCAGATATAATTCACACAATAATCTTTGAACCTTTACTCCATAATGCTTACAACAATTTATAAAATCATCAATAGTATTAATTTGTATAAGGGCTCCTGCTTTGACAACCTTAATTTTCAATTGCAAATATCGTTCCATTAAAAACAAGGCATAATTCTTAGCAGGGGCTCTACATGCTAGGACGTCAGTGTACAAAGAGCATAAGGTATCCATTTGCTTGATAACTACATCTAAACTATGAGTTACCTTTGTGACTTTTTCTTCCTCCTTTCGCCATCCTTCAAAAGCTTGGCTTTCGGATAAATTGACATTCCTTAGCTGTTGTTGTAATTCTTCATGCTTTTCTCGAGAAACCGTTTGTTCTGTGAGTTTTTCTACTGCTTGTTGAGCTTGCATCAAACCCTCTCGTAGGGTTACTGTCCTCGGATCACTGTCCCCAATGGTAGTTGTAGGCGGAAGGTTCACTTGAATCTTCTTGTTGCATCGTCTCGGGTTTATGTTTCACATTTCTTTAGAGGGTTGTGCCTCTGTCTGAACTTCTTTGTTGCAGGCCGATATATCGTCTGTTTGCACTTCAACATGGGCAACAACTAAATGCTGTTCCTTTTGGTTTTGAACGGCAGGCTGGACTTGAGTCCTCCTTACATTTTTCTTAAGGGGTCTCACTGGAGTGGTTGCATGTCTTACCCTCGAAGTCCTTTTTGCTCTCTTTCTCATTTTCAAAACCCTGATTTGTTGTCGAATTCGTGCTATCACATTCAACAATATTTGCTGTTCTTTTCGTAATATTTTAATTTCTTCTATTTTCTTAGAAGGAACAACTGTCTATTTACTCGGGCCTTAACTATCATCTTGGCCAATTCCATGGTTTTCTTCTTGGGGTTCTCCTTTATTCTTCTATTCGGGTTGCTCAGGAGTAAAAACCCTAGCTGGTTCTGTTATTTCCTGGGTGACTTATTTTTCCATCCCTTCTTCTCCATGAAATTCTTCCGGTGTAGTCTGGCTGGGAACAGATTGTTCTGCTTCTGTATCTTCATCACTTTTCTCTCCAGTTATACTTTCATCATGAACATAATGATTCTCTTCTTCTTCTTCCTCGTCACACAATTCTTCAGGTGCATTTTTGTCCTGAGCAGAATGCTCCTTTGGTTCTTCTTCAATATGGAGGCCTAGCGGGCTGAGAGGTTGGTCATATTCGCCCATATTGGCCAGAATTTCGGCCAATTCGTCCTCCTGCAATGGATTTTTCAATGGGTTCTCTTTGCGTTGCTTTGTCTCTTCCTCCGCCTGTCTAGGCTGCTTGGTCTCTTCCTCTGTTTCTGCTTCCTTATTTTCTCCCATTTCTTTCTCATTCTCTTCTCCTTCCAATTGTGGGGGTTTCTCGTTCCCTGAATCATCTATCTTCACTGGTTGGCTGGTATTCCCTTGGGAATTTTCCAACCTCCCTCTGATCCATGCCAATCTAACTGATTTCCTCCGTTTCAATGGTCTATTCGATGTACTAGTAGCATGTTTACATTTTGGGGCTGGCAGAGTCAGTCCCTCGTCTATCGTGGCAATTAGCTCTTCCCAGCTGCTCTGTTGCTTAGCAAGACTGTGGCTAACTATCAGTCGTATCAGCCCATGGTGACTTACTACCGATTCTACGTGTTGTGATTTTTTCATGCTTTGGGAAACATCATGAAGTAATGAATTTAAAAATGCAGGTAAGTTCATAGAGCATTTCTCTTTTAATATTGCTAAAAGTTTAAGGTGTCATGGTCTTAACACATCTTTCCTGCCTTCACAGGTGATGTAGCTCTGGATGATCTTCGCCAATTCTACCCACGACTCTCCTAATGCTACTGGTAGGACTCCCTTTCCTCTTACTGTCAGGTTCTGGCCTTCATCTTGGAAGATTTTTATGATTTTTCGCAGTCTCTCCTTTTTTAGAGTCCACACAGGTCTAGTGGCTAGCAGTCCCGAGACCTCTACAATTATGTCATCGGTGACTACTATGTGTCTCCCTCTTACTGTGGAGTGATATTCTTGCAAGTTCTGCAAGAATTATATTGCTACGATTTCGTTGGATTCTTGTAAACGATTGAGATAAACTAGCCATCCTGCCCTTGCAAGATTTCCCATGCAGCATCAAAAACTGTTAATACCTGTGGTTCTCTCCGAATTGATCTTCCTCCCATGTTTATCACGCTGTAAAAACGTAGAGATGGCAATGGAACAACAGGCTATTCAAACTGTTAGAAACACAGAGAAAATAACGAAACAACAAGGCTCGTTCAAATCCTGAATCACTTACTAATTTCTACAGAGCCTAATACGGAAATAACTTAGGAATAGTAAGCCATGCAAATTGAAAAACGATATACCATTAAGCCTTGCTATTCCCAAGTGAAAGTTTTCCGAATAATAGTCTGACACGTATACCAGCAAATTATGAGGTCACCTGCCTCCCCCCTGCAATGTGATAGGCTGTCCTTGGCCGTCAAATGAGGGAGCAACGTGCCAAACTGCCATGGTACAGAGTCAAAAAGGAACAACGTATACCGAAATCCCATGTTTACAAAAGGAGCAGGTTGCCGAAATCGAGGTGTATAATAGGATCACTTAACAAATAAGAGAATGCTGTGATATGATGCGAGGCTGGGAGGATAGGACAGCTGACATGCACAAAAAGTCTAATGCGGTTAGTATCGACTTTTCCGTTATGGTTGGTTATAATAGATTTTCACGTGTTTAATGGTTCGGGGAAGTGATATACATAATCTTATTTGACGTATTACAAAGGTATAAGACAAAGAAGGGTGTTGATGACTGCTATTGGTGTATAAGGAATGTGACTTCAATACCATCAACAGAGCTCTATTGCCCACAGGTGTCCATAACCTTGACAGAGTTGTTTGTTTCACCCATGGAACCATGATCCTTTGTGTATGATTAGGAAGTGCTATGCAATGTCAAAATGGAGGTCATTATGCTGGCTTGGTAACCAGTTAAACCATAATGCCATTCACCAGGAAGGAGTGAAAGCTGGACAGGCCAGCTCGTGATGAGACCTCCTTTTCCAAGGACTCTTTATTTTTTCTGATGTGCCTCTTGGATCATATCCTTCGTGTGGTGGCCATAGTGGGAATGCCACTTCACTTTCTTCCTTATGATCATGGTAGGCTGGCTCTTGATGAGACCCCCTATCTTGCATTTGGAAACCCATATAAACAAGTCATATAAACATTTTTCTCTTTTTTTTTTTTTTTTTTTCTCTTTATAAAGTACTTTCCTATTTATACACAAAGGGTGGTTCAACACTCCTTAAGAGTAGGAATGGTGGAAGAAGTCTTAAAATCTCAATAGAAAAATATACCCTTTGTTCTTATTCCTTAATAATGATCAAAGAAGATTATGGGAATTTTAAAAAGAACCATCATGATAAAGATAACCAATAAGATTAGTATTAGTAGGATAATGACAACAAAGTGATGAATAATTGTGTCCTTTCCTCTTCCCTCCTATCAATTCAAAGCAATTTCTTGTAAAAATAGCAATTTTATGTAATTTACTGATTTCGGTATGCTCTAGTTTTATATGCATTGCATAAGTGTATTGTTGTGCTCCAAAAGACTTGAAACAACAGGAACAACATGTATCTTTAAATTGGAACGACAAGGAGAACAAGCATAAGTAAAAGGAATACGAAAATGTTGGTGTTTCAAAGGAAGAGAAAAAAATACAAGTGTTGTTCCTTTGGAAAAGGAACAACAAAAAATACAAGTGTCGTTCCTTTGAAAAAGGAACAACAAAAACCAAAAGTGTTGTTCCTTTGGAAAATGAACAACAGAAAATGCAAGTGTTGTTCCTTTAGAAAAAGAACAACAGAAACCAAAAGTGTTTTTCCTTTGGAAAAGAAACAACAGAAAATGCAAGTGTTGTTCCTTTGGAAAAGGAATAGCAAAAACGCCAGTGCTGTTCCTTTTGAAAGGAACAACAAAAACCAAAAGTGTTGTTCCTTTGGAAAAGGAACAACAAAATGAAAGTGAAAAAGGAATGACTAAAAAAAAAAGTGCCGTTCCTTCGAAAAAGGAACAACAAAAAGAAAGTGTTGTTCCTTTGGAAAAGGAACAACAGAAAAACAAAAGTGCACACGAGTGTTGTTCCTTCAGAAAAGGAACAACAAAAATGACAGTGCTGTTCCTTCGGAAAAAGGAACAGCAAAAAAAGAAAAATGCAAGTGCTGTTCTTTTGGAAAAAGGAACAACAAAATGGTGAAGGTGCTGTTTCTTCTAAAAGGAACAACAAAAACGATGGAATTGCTGATTCTTCGAAAAGGAACAGCAAAATGTAGGGGTGTTGTTTCTTTAAAAAAGGAACAACAAGGTGGTGAAAATGTTGTTTCTCCCTAAAAGGAACAGCAAAGTGCAAATGCAAATAAGAAAAAAAAATATGTACAGAGAATAATTTATGCTAACAAAGGAATTATGTACAGAATGTAAGAACAGGTGAATCACTTAATGAATCACATGTGAGGAAGATTTCTCTTCCTCCCCCAAAATTTGCATGTCGGAGTCTTCACGGAGTTGCTGGTAGAAGGATTTTTGAGTAAGTGGTTTGCGGTAAAGTCGAACTCGGTGGCCGTTTGCCTTGAAGGTATGTCCAGATCCATATATGGTAATTAGAGTAAGGGTGCCATTATCATTTACCTTCTGAATTTCATATGGCCCCAGCCAGCGAGTCTGAAGCTTCCCGGGAAAATCCTGAAACCTAGAATCGTATAGGAGCGCCCAATCTCCTTCGCGAAAGAGTTTATTTTTAATGAGAGCGTCATGCCATTTAGCTCACTGTTGTTGGATTAATGCAATGTTTTGAAGGGCAGAGAGCCTGATTTCATCTAACTCATTGAGCTGCTGTAATCTATTAATCCGTGCCTCATTTAGATATAGATTGACTTCTTGTGTTGTTCGCAGTGTTTGGATTTTGAATTCTATGAGAAAGATGGGTTCCTTTCCAAACACCAATTGGTATGGTGAATAGCCGGTAGTGCTTCTCCATGTTGTTATGTAAGCCCACAAGGCTTCTGGTAATCTTGCAGCCCAATCGCGTTTATGTGACGCAATGATTTTTGTTAAGATTGCTTCTATTATTTTATTGCTGCTTTCTACTTGACCATTTTCCTGTGGGTAGTATGGAGTGGTAATTTTGTGCTGGATATGATAGTTTTTTAGTGTTGCAGCAATTTTGTTACCAACAAACTGTGGTCCACCATTTGTAATTATATCTCTTGGAAGCCCATATTGTACAAATATATGGAACAAGAACTGTATGACAGAATCCTCTATAGCTCTCGGCAATGCCTCTGCTTCAACCCATTTGGTGACATATTCTGTTGCTACGAAAATATATGTTTTCTGGTTCGAGGATCGGTTAATTGGACCAACAAAATCGAGGGCCCACCACTTGAATGGTTCAATAACTAGCTGTGAATTTAGGGACATTTTGTCGGACTGACCAGGGCATCCTACTCTTTGGCAACTGTCACAAGCTTGAACGAACTTCTTTTCATCTTTGAAGATCGTGGGCCAATAATACCCTATTTGCAACACCTTATGTCCAGTTCTCCGATCAGCGAAATGTCCGCCACATGGTCCGTCGTGATAAGCTTTAAAAATGTAAAAAATTTCATCCTCGCAGATGCATATCCTGATGTGCATATCTACCCCTGTATGGAACAGGTAGCCCCCAATCCAGGAAAATCGAGCACTTTGCTGGACAATCTGTTTTCATTCATTGGGGGTCAGATATTTCGGTAATTTGCCTACTGCTAAGTAATTCGCAACATCAGCATACCAGGGTGTTTTAACAGTGACAACAAACAAATGCTCATCTGGAAATTGATCTTCAACTGCTGCTGCGTCCACTAGTTTTGGCATTCGTGAGAGAAAGTCAGCTACAAGATTTTCTTTTCCAGGTCGGTCCTTGATTGTGATACCGAATTCCTACAATAAAATCATCCATCTAGTTATTCTACCATTTTTGATTGGTTTATTTGCTAAATATTTTATGGTAAAGTGATCTGTATACAAGATAACAGGATATCGAGTAATGTAATGCTTGAACTTATTGACAACATGTATACAACTAGAAATTCCTTTTCAGTAATAGTATAATTCAATTCAGCAGGAGATAAGTTCTTGCTAATATAATAAATTGCATATGGTTTTTTATCTTCTTCCTGCCCAAGGACTGCTCCAATAGCTGTATCTGAAGCATATGATGAAATTTGAAATGGCAGGTCCCAATTTGGACCTCGAAGGACTGGGGCTGTTGACACAAGCTTCTTCAGATCCTCAAAAGCACGGTCGCATTTTTCTGTCCGAAGAAAGTCAATATTACCTGTCAGTGCATATAGAGGTGCAAAAATATGCGAAAAATGTTCTATAAATCTTCTATAATAACCAGAAAATCCAGAAAACTGCGTACCTCTGTTTGATTGGTAGGAGTGGGAATTAGCAAAATTATTTGAATTTTGGCTAGGTCTACTTGTATGCCAGCTGCTGAGATATAATGGCCTAGAATAAGTCCTTTAGTCATCATCATATAGCATTTTTCATGGCTCAAACAAAGCCTGGTGGCAATGCAGCGCTGCATGACTTTTTCTAGTGTGTCCAATGCTGGGTCAAAATCATCTCCGTATGGTGTAAAATCATCCATGTATAATTCGAGCCCTTCATTTATCAAATCTGAAAAGATGCTGAGGATAGCCCTTTGAAATGTGGCAGGGGCATTGCATAAGCCAAAAGGTAGGACTCTGTAGGCAAATGTTTCCCAAGGACAAGTAAAAGTGGTTTTGTCTTGGTCTTCAGGGGCAATCTGAATTTGATTGGATCCACTGAAGCCGTCTAAGAAAGAAAATAATTTCTTTCCTGCCAAAGTGTCTAATACTTGGTCAATGAATGGAAGGGGAAAGTGGTCTTTTTGTGTTGCTTTATTTAGCTCTCTATAATCTACACAAATCCTCCACTTTCCATTCTTCTTTGGTACCACAACAAGCGGAGAGACCCATTTACTATCGGAGATAGGGTAGATGAAGTTCACATCTAAAAGTTTTTGAAGTTCAGCTTTTACAATGTCTTTTAGATGAGGGTTAAGTCTCCTTTGTGGTTGGCGAACAAGTCTCACATCTTTTTCTATGTAAATGTGGTGTGTACATAACTGGGGATCAATTCCTTTCATATCAGGATAGTCCCATGCAAATGCTTCTTTGTATTTCCTCCGTAGTTGGATGATCTTCTCTTCTTGTTCGGAAGTCAGGTTGGCATTAATGTTTAAAGTCTTTCTTGGCTCAATTTCTACAATTTTGCTATTTGAAACAGAGGTAGTAGGTATTGTTTGATCATGTGTATCTTTAAGAGGATCTTCTTCTAATTTTTTATCAAATGCTGCTTCTATCATGTGACATTGTATGTGGGATCTAGATTCGGCTTGGCTAATAAAATTGTTAATGGCACCATCTTCTGTTTGGTCTTTGAAATCGAGGGCCTCTTCTATGGTTAATGGAGATCTAATATTTTTGGTGAGGTATGATACAGGATGCTTGTTAGTTTTTATTATTGTGACACTTGGTTGTGCTGGGGAATATAAAGCTAGATTCTTGATATTTTCCCCCTTAGTTATGGTCATACTGCCTTGTTGGTAGCCAATATAAGCATCGACAGTTGCAAGCCAAGGTCTGCCTAAAATAAATGGATGTCCATCAAGTCGGTTTTTGGGGTTTATTATCAGAAAATCGGCCGAATACTCCCAGGAGTCAACGGATACCATGACATCATGTAGTGTGCCTTCTGGCCTAACCACAGATTGGCCAACCAGTTCTAGTAAAGTGGAGGTCAGTTCTACTGATGTAATGCCCAGTTTTTGGCAAGTGGTGGTTGTTAAGATATTAATTGCAGCTCCTAGATCAACTAAGGCATTTAAGAAGGTTTGTCCATTGATTTTTAAGATTACTATTGGATTTCCTGGGTCTTCATATTTGATAGGTGTTTATTTTCCTGATAATAAGTCAGATAGAGTGCCAACTACTTGGACTTTTGGTTTATTTGTTATTTTCTTCCTCGGTTTCTTTATACATAGCTCTTTGATAGTCTTTGCATATATTGGGATGTCTTGAATGGCTTGGAGGAGTGGGATTTTTATGTACAAATTTTTTAGTTCTCCCAGAATGATAAAATCAGGATAGTGTATAGGTTGAGGTATAATTAATCGTTCTGGGAATGGGGGAGAGGATGTGGTTGCTTGATCATGAATTTGTTGTCTGGTCACATCCTCTTCTTGTGGAGATTGTTCTATAGGTAACTGGTTTTCAACTTGAGTTGTTTTATCTCCCTCTATTTTAATGATGCGCCCAGATCTTAATTGAAGGTCATTACACTCTTTTAGATCAGTTCCTATCTCTGGTGTTTCAATTATTTGAATAGATTGGACCAGTCTATTATTTGGATTAGGGTTGGGTTGGGCTAGGAGTTGCAGTCTTAAGTTAGACTGGGGATTTTGTTGTAATGCTGGCAGTGTAGGTTGAGGGAGAGGAATAGTTCCTACTCGCCAATTCATCGGTCTTTGCCAGTTTGTCTGCCAAGCTTGACTCTGTGAAGTAGGAGGGGACCATTGTGCTGGATATACATTGTTTTGCCAATATGGTGGGGTATAGGGAAAATTCGGCCAATTGGGTTGGCTTGCTTGATTCTGCCATGGAGATGATGAAGGAAATGATTGCTGTGAACAATTCGGGAAGGGAGGTTGATTTTGCCACATTGTATTATATTGTTGAGTATGATATTGTGGAGGCTGAAAAGAAGAAGCTGGGTCTGAGAACATACCTGATTGTCGCGGTTTCCATTGATGGCGCTGATTGAGTAGATACACTGATTCTGGCTCTTCTTTTGCTTCCTTGTATACTGCTTTCAATCCAAGAAGTGAGGGACAGTTCTCTGTAGAGTGGTCTTTTGTACAAATGGCGCAAACTTGGACTGCATCTAATGGACACTCCTTATGGCTATGTTTCTTTCTGCATCTGGGACAAAAGGTTGCCAAATTCTGTTCTGCCTCTGCTTGCTTTTGTTTGGCTTGCATAATATCAAGTTGTGTTTTCAGTGTCCCCAATATGTCAGTTTTAAAATTTTCCAATAAATTTCCAATTTCTGCACGAGTTACTCCTTCTGCCGAAATTGTGTTATCTCTTGCAAACTGATCATGTTCTGCTGGTTTTAGTCTGCTGCCTCTCGAGCTCCTGATACATAGATTAATAATGTCAGCAAAATTTTCCTGATAAATATCTCATTTTCCCATAATATTTAGTGTTTCAATCCATTGTTCCTTCATTCCCCTAATTAATGTTGGTTTTAATACATTATCAGGTAAGGGTAATGATGCATAAGGAGATCTTTGAAGATTATACTGGAAACGTTCAACATACTCTTCTATTGTTTCATTTGGTCTAGCTACCATCTAAAATATTTCATCTTTTAACTCTCTAGACCTGCAATAATCCCGATATTTTTTAGAAAATACTCTTTCATTCGGCCCCAGTTATTTATAACACCACCACCCAATCCCATAAACCATCTTAAAGCAACCCCTTTTAATGTAGAGGGAAATAATTTCAATTTCTGTGGATTGGTGGTATAGTCATATCCTCTACACAACACATCAAATTCAAACAAGAATGCATCCGGATCTTCTGATGTAAGGCCATGGAATGTAGGGATATGTTGGAGAGGAATTTCTTTCATACGTGCATTAGCTACAATATCCACAATGGGGTATTGCAGTGTAGAGGTTTGGGTGTTTGGCTGGTACTGGGCCATTTGGTCAAATATATGCCAATAACCTTCTAGGATATCTAGGAGGGTATTCCTAGGTTGTCGAGGGGGAATGGATCTACCGGGAATGGCCTTAACAACACTTCCTTTATCCGGGATGATGAGAGTGCCTAATGTCTAGGGAGGTTCAGGTTCTTGAGTTTCTTCAACTTCGTTATAAAAGATTTTTGCAGCGCTTCCCTTATCTGGGCTACTTAATGGCTGAATTATCCCAAGAGGAGATCTTGGTTCTTCAGTCTCTCCTATTTCTCCTCTTCCTTCACAGAGGTTGCTAAGGTTCCCTCCTTTCAATGATTTTGGGCTAGAATTTTCAATTTTTTGAGAATCTTGCTCTTCGGTTTGACTGTGCACCTCAGCAAAGGCTACAGATGGTGATCCTATGGCCTGAAGGGAACAAGTAGGCTGTCTAGAAGTAACTTTTTTAGGTCCTACTGAAGGCTAAGATTTTGCTTTATTAAGGATTTCATTTATAAAGGTTGGTCAGCCAAGGGTCACTGGCCCCTTAGCTTTATCAGGCTTGGGTAGAGGTTTGGGAATCTTTTCTGGATTTTTCTGCTTAGTGATGCACACAAATTAACTGCTAAGATTTACCCAAACAAACATCAACAAATCTATAGGAAAGCGGGCAGGGGAGTAGGGCTATTACATACTCCGCACGTAGGTTCTTTCCTAACAGGTTCTTGCACTACTCCGAAAAAGAAACAAATGGCTACACTCTTCCCCGACAACGGTGCCAAAATGTCAAGCCATAAAAAGGGTCTTTTTCACCTCTATTTACCCCACATTAATTTATCAATCCAAGAACGATTTGTTATCTCAAAGAGCGTACTTAGTTTGAGGTGGTCATTTTTCAGAGTAATGCTAGTAGTATAGTGCTCAAAATACAAGGGTAAACGAATGCTCAAAACGAGATCTACTTACAACAAAGCACCTTAAGACTTAAATCATGCATTCAGAAAACTATAGCAAATTATCAGTCAAGGGTACAGTAACAGTAACTCATTCCTCTGTAAATTGATGTAACTAAAGATAATCAAGGAACAGATCATCAACCTGGGAACTAGACAACAAATGTGAACGCTCACTATAGTCTCAGATCGTTCTGCACACCAAAGCAATGATAACAGGAAATAGAACAACAACTAGAAAATGGAACGACAAGTAGGAAATGGAACAACAACTAGTTCTTATAGATAGAAAAACCTTAGTCTAAGGAAATAAAGGCAACAATTGTATCCTATAGGAATCAGATAACAATCTTTACTCTAAAGATAAATCAGACAACAAACGGAAATAGAACGAAAACTAATTAGTAATGAAATATAGAACAACACTCAGAGTCAAATATAAATGTATACTAAACCAAAATAAATAACACACACAACATGCTTTAATATTGAGAGAAACAATAATCTGACTTTGATACCACAAATATCAATCTCAGTTACAAAGAATAACGATTGTAATTCGTAATGGAACAACAATGTCAGTTGAACAACAATCGTGATTAAGTGTAAAAGATAGATGAATACAATAATACCAACTTATGAATGTTACAACCCGGTTACTCTGTAATTGAACAACAATAGCATTCTATAAGGAACAATAATGTTATATCAATGATTAAAGGAACAACAATGCATTACAAAGTCAGAATGAACAATACAACATTCTTGTCACAGAGAACAATATTACTCAGTTGAACATAAATCAAATATAACAGAACCATGACTACCGAACAAAGCTGATAATGAAAACCACACAAAAATTAAAGATAATGGTGCAGGAGCAAGTGTTCCACCAGGGCCAGGTGCTTAGCCTCCAGGGACACACCGCTTGAGATTATTCCAGGATCAAAGATGGAACATCAACCAGATTTATATTAAAGTATCAAAGCAGAGTTAGAGTGGATCACTTCTCAATGAGAGTCGATGATCAAAGTTTCAAATACAAAGAGAAATTACATAAGAATAACAACAGGTCATCCCCCTGGGCTAGCAGTGTTGTCCCTTTTTATAATAGCCGAGAGGAGATATCAATGATGCAAAAATTGTTAAGATAGCGATCCCTCAGGATCAAAGGATCCTAAGGGATTTGCAAAACTATTAATTCTCAGTTATCCATTTGTTTCCTTGCGCCGATTTGATATCTCCTTTTTCCTTCCTTGGCTGATACGCTTCAATTTGGATTGCTTTGCTTGCATGTGGTTCCCTGCCAAAGGGACAATAGTTAACTTTGCCCTGTCTTTTTCTTTGGGACGACAATCTTTCGTTTTTCCCTTTTTCTACATAAGAAATGACAATTATTAGTATTTTTGTGTTGCATATAAATCCCATCTATTTTGTCATGATTTCTTATTATCTACCTAGTTCATGATGCAAAGAGGTTATGAGTTTTAAAGAAAAGATGACAAAATAATCAATAAAAACATACCTTCTTCAGTACTCCACACTTTTCTGCCCTTTATTTACACATGAAACTATGCTTTTGACCTTGGAAATGAACCCTAAGACCTAATGGAAACATAACTACCTTGACTCTAAAAATGACATAACTTAAACCATAACTAAATGCAACATTGAGATGGGTTAGTAAATATACCTCATGAGGGAAAATTTGATTTTTTGAGAAGAAGACAACCATCAATGGACCATTTTGGGATGACCTAGTGGAATGATAAAAAAATTCAGTATGAGACACCTAAAATGAAAATGCAAAGAGCAGATTTGATCCCTGATGGGAGTATGCATATACTGACACTAACATTGGCCTTATTGGGGATGGAAACTCCTTGGAGGTGTTAAGAACACCGTAGACCAAGTGCCTAGCTGATTGGGCCAATACGGTCAAATAAATAAGAGATTATTTTTTTTTTTTAATTTTTGAAAAATGACTCGATACAAACTGAAAATTGGCTGACAACTGACTCTAGACTAACTAAAAAAAGAACTAAAAATGACACAAAGCATGTAAAATTTATAGCCTTCACTTTAGGACCCAAGCTCAAATGACATTGTACTTCAAATCTTGCAAGGAAACCAAACTGGTATATACAATGACAGTGAAACAACTTCAGCAAGCTGCATCAGAAATAATAGTGCTTCAGGAGCCTACCATTCACTGGTCCTCCTGAGCATTCTTGACCATCCATTTCATTTAATAAAAATGCATTTTGTCCTCGATAGGCTGAGATTTTATAAGGTCCTTTCCATAGATTGTCAAAGTTACCATGTTTCCCTTTTTTTTCATTTTGTGCATCTTCTAGCTGAAACTTTTCTACCTTGGTTTTACGATCATAAATTTTATTTATCTTCTCTTCCAGCCGGAAAGTGTTTTGAGAAATCTCTTCCCTTGTTTGTTGAAGGTGAATCATTTGATTGATCTGGCACCGAATATCATCTTCTTCACTACCAACCTCTTGCAATAATTTCATAACCAGGACTGCAAGGGATGTAGGAAACATTGTATCAGTACCATAAACCAATTCAAAGGCGACATACCTATTGGTTTCTTACTTCTTACTCTGTCGAACCACAAAGCATTGACAAGATTTTGATGCCAATTCTTTTTGTTTGCCTCCAAGATATTCTTAATAATATTTACCAAGGATTTATTTGAAGACTCAGCTAGTCCATTGCCTTACAGATATTATGCCATGGAATGAGCCAATTTGATGTTATATTTGTCACAAAACTCAACCATTTTCTTCGACTTAAACGCTGCTGCATTATCTGTAATAATCTTGTGAGGGAAACCAAAATGAGACAAGATATTGGACTCTAAAAACTGAATAATTACCGTGTCCATAGCTTGCCTTGTCGGAATGGCTTCGATCCATTTGGTGAAATGATCGTAGCTGTCAAAATCCATCTATGTTGTGCTGATGATGTAGGATGAATTTCTCCTATGAAATCAAGACCCCATTGCTGGAAAGGCACATTGACCACAACTGGCTTCAAATGAAGAGCAAGCAACTTCCTTTTTCCCTGAAAAATTGACATTCGTGGCAGCTCATGACTGTTTTATATAAATTTGAAAATAAAGATGGCCAATAATACCCTGCTCTCAAGATTGTATAGCTGTTGTTTTCTAAAACAAGTGACCCCCACAATCTCCTCTATGAAAATCATTCATTATCTGCTAAGCTTCATTTTTAACCAAACAATTAAGAAGAACTCCTCCCGAATCTTTCCAATAGAGAGCACTGTCTAAAATGCAAAATTTTGCAGACTTCAGTTTTAGTGATCTACCTTTACTTTTCGACATTCTAGGAGGAGGAGAAAGATGCTGAAGAACATATACTATATCGGAATACCAAGGTGAGTTGAGAAACATCTCTGATACCTGAATGAGTGTGCCACCATCTTCACCATTTGACATTTCCGCAATAAGATTTATGTCTAGAGCATGAAGATTCGACTCAGTGATGAGTTTTTCCAAGCCTTGACCTTTGATCAGTTTCATGGGCTTGATCTCAAGATCATACTCTAACATTGATGCTATCCACTTACCTATTCTTCCTTCCAGATTAGTTTGCATGAGGACATCTTTGACAGCTGTGTTAGGAACATATGCTATGGTATGCAAATGTAGAATGTAGACTCAAAAATCCTTCAATGCCTTTATAAGAGCCAAAGCTTGTTTCTCAATAATGTTATAGCGCAAAACAACATCTATGATAGTCCAACTGAAAAATGCAATGGGCTGCTCCACTTGATCCTTCTTTTGCATCAACACCATAGCCAAAGTGTGCTCAGATGCAAATGAAAATATAATGAAATCATGAGTATAATCGGGACTGATCAAAACAGGGGCTGTGGTCAAAGCAAGCTTTATCAAGTTGAAAGATTTCATGGCATCTTTGGTCCATTTGACAGTGCTGTCCTTCTTCAACATATTAGTTAACTCACACAAATGCTCAACCAAATTTGGTAGAAATCTACGTAAGAAGTTCATCTTACCGTTGAAGGCTTGGATCTCCTTTCTGTTGCGCGGAAAGTCTATTTGCTGAATTGCCTCCACCCTAGAAGGATCAATGCGAATACCATATTTGAAAATTATATGACTGAGGAGTTTACCTTCTTCCATGGCAAAAATACTCTTCTTTGGATTTAAAGAAATCCCGAAATCCCTGCATTTCTGAAAAACAACCCTCAGGTGGTGTAAACACTCATCATCAACACCAGAAAAAACTATCAAGTCATCTAAGTAAACGACTAAGAAAACATCCTTCTCGTTAGCGAAAACTATATCCATAGCTCGCTGAAAAATGGCCCCAACATTCTTCAGCCCAAATGGTATCTTGCCATACTTAAAAGTCCCCCATGGTGTTGTGAAGGCAGTTTTGTCTTGGTATTTTTTGTGCACCAAAATCTGATTGTAACCTGAGTAGCCCTATAGTAGTGACATCCGTGATGCTCCAATTACTCTTTGCAGAATATGGTGCATCTTAAAGAGGATATTTATCTTTCAGGGATACTTTATTTAGGTTCTGGAAATCAATGCACAACCTTATCTCCCCGGTCTTTTTTCGTACCGGGACCAAATTTGAAACCTAATCAGAGAATCTAATTGGAACTATGATACCAACTTTAAACAATCTATTTACCTCTTTCTCGTTAGATGGCAACAGCTTTGGGTTGATCCTCCTCAACTTTTGTCTAAAGGGTTTTTGATCCGACTTGATAGGAATGGTATGCTGAATGATGTTCTTGTCATACATTTTCAAATTTGAGTAATCCCATGCAAAAACATCAGAAAATTCAGAAAGCAACTTAACATACTTAGCCTTTGACTTGAGAGATAATGTTTTTGATAACTTAACAAGCTTGGGCTGGTTTGCTCTTCCAATGTTTACATCTTCAAATCATTTGTCAGTAGGAACCAAGGTTGGTTTTCTCGCCACATCATCTTGGTCAAACAACTCCTCTAAAGGTATAATACCTCTAGGAATAACATTATCCTTCAGTTGTAAAACATCCATCTGATTTACCTCAATGTCTTGTTCATCTGAATCACAAACATCATCAATGAACTCATTCTTAAAATTCCCTTCATTCTGCAAAAAGGAATTAATTTCATTGTCATCCTAGAAAACTTGCCAATATCTCAAATTATTAGGAATAGTAGGCCTATGTTTGACATGAATTTCAAATTTATTGCTAGAATTCATTGGAATTTTCAAATTGCTCGCTACTGTAGCAAATGAATCAGATATGATGTTTTGACTTCTCGGCACTGCTGTCAATGTGTATTCTTGAAACATTTTCAAGATATCCAGGACTGCGTTCCTATAATCTCTCATCCATGGATGCTTCGCTTGATATTCTCCTTTGACTTGCTTAATCAAGAGCTCTGAATCACCATAAACAAAAATCCTTTTTGCACCCAGGTTCTTCAAAATCTTTAGACCTGTAATCAATGCCTCATACTCTGCTTCATTTTTAGAGCAATCGAAAGCTAATTTATAGGAACACACTCTAACATTACATGGAACTTTGTCTGGATGAAAAACAGGACTTCGAATCCAAATTCCAATACCTACACCATCTTTACCCAAAGCACCATTGAAGTCCACGCTCTGAAGGCTGTCTTCGTCTTCCAAATGTTGGAATTCTGCTTTTGTTTCAATCTTACCTTTGTTGGTTGCTTCATTTTTCTGTTCTTCACTGACTTTCTTCTCTTGTGGAGACTGCTCAGAAGGAATTGCCACTTTTTTCTTTTCTTGATTAAGAGATGCTCTAAAACCTTCAGAAATTTCTGGTACATCATCTACTTCTACGAGCTAAATATCTACATCATTCAATCCACTATCAGTGTACAAAAAAAAAGACTCTAAATCTGTATGCACAACATTTATTAGATGATTTATGGGCTTCTCTTTACTAGTGATCATATACTTCATCTTATTTTCCCGGTACAACTTCCTCAATTGACCGAAAAGGGGGATTGTAGCATAAGAGAAGTCAAGTTGTAAAGTGCCTTTGAGTTTGGCTCCCCATAATCTAGAAAACAACATACCAAATTGAGGTGGTATATCAGCTACTACCACGTCCATCAAAACATTCTTGGCTGGGATTTGATCTAAGGAAACTACTAAATCTTTGTTGAGACCAATGCAACAAACTATACCAGAATCAAATGAATACAAATCATGATATTTTTGGGTGATATCCAGGCCCAACTTTTCCATGATAGCCTTGGGCATCAAATTGTGGGAAGCTCCGGAATCTAGCATAACATTACGAAGAATACACTCATGCAGTCTAAGACTCAAATAAAAGGGAGGGACCTCACTATCTTCTAGCTAACCTTCTATAGCTGGACCAAAAATAAGTTTAGGATGATCATCCTACACATTCCCCATGTCATACAAAGGATCAATTTGTAGCATTCTAGACACGTGGTGTTTGTAGTGGCTATTCTTAACAAGCTCGATCACAAGAATGGACACTTTCAATTTAGCAATTTCACTTTCTAAATTAAAATATGTGACTTTTTCTACCTCTTTGCACCGATGTCCCTCTTATCTGTTTTTCTTCCTTGCACTATCCTTTTTTTGATTGTCTTTCTCTTTTGCAGTTGTACTTGTTGATGGCCGATTTACCTTATTAGGATTCTAATTGACATGCTCCTTTCTTTTTTTATGATTGTTTAATAGATCATTCTTTGACTAAACATCTTTCCTCTCCTAAATAGGACTGACCGGTACATCTCTGCTCCTAAAAGGATATTGTCTCTGCTGTGCACTCAAAGCATTCATGTGGTGATGCTGGTAATCATCAGATTCGGCCTCCAAAACAACATCCTTTGCTAAGATGTAGTCCTCATCCTTTAGAATGTCAGAATCTTCTGCATACTCCTCATCTTCGGTCAGAAATATAGGCATACCATCTGTAGTGAAGAAGTGATTTGTTTCAATTATCAGATATTCCTCCTCTTCTTCTTCCACTCCTTGAACATAATTATGCTGTAAGGGAGTTATGATAAGTTGTTGTTGTTGTGCTGGTTGTTTCGGTGCTTTTTGTTCTCTTTGCTTGATTCAGAATTGGGGCTGTTATTTCCCTCTAAATTTTGGGTTCCAGATCTGTGGTTCAGGTCTGTTTGTGATGGACAACGGATCAACCATCCTTTCCATTGTTCTAATCAATGTATCCATTTTTACATCTAATGTAGATGCTTCTTATTTCACGGTCACTCTCTTCTCTAATCTCATTTTTGCTCTTTTGGCCAACAAGTTCGCTTCTATGCTCACAACATTATTTTGCATGTCTTCTAGAGTTGTAGGATCACGTTCACGCAATTGATATGCCATATTGGCATCAAATCCATTTGGAAACTTAAGCAAAGCCAATCCCTCTAGTGGTTTGATATTTGCAGGAATAACATTGTATACTGCATTAAATCTCACGTAATAGTCTTGCACACTTTTGAAAACATTTCTTTTGATGTTCTCATATTCACACAAAATCTGAAGGGGATTCTTCTTCACCTCCCACCAATCTAGAAACTACCTCTAGAGGACGGATAGAGTAGTGATAAAAGCTACTAGTAGGGCTTTGAACCATTTCCGAACTTCTCCTCCAAAAATTTGTACAAACATCCTCATCATCACATCTTCAATTTCAACTTCATGGAGGTCAAAGAAATCATTCATCTTGTCTACGTGTTGTTGAGCTGTAATAGTTTGGGTGCTGTTGAAGAAAGGTATTTTGGTTTGATAATCAGGGGGTATGGCACCAGGATTTTGAGGAAAAACAAGGGGTGCATATCGGGTAGCCATAACTGGGGGTGGGGGGGGGTGGTGGATTTAAAATAAGGATTGGGATATTCAGTATAATAAAAGGGGGTTTAACAATAGCTTGATTGGTGTGAAAAATCTCTGAAGAAGAAGCCGGAGGATGAGAGATAGTTTGAGTGGCAGTAGATGCAATGGAAGTATTTCGAAAATCAAAAGATGGCCTATGAGTCTTATTTTGCACCCAAGTGTTTAAGTTTGAAGAGAGGTTATACAAATGATCAAGAGTGTGAATAAGCTGTGACCCTAATTTATTGTGGGAAGAAAAGTCTTAAACGGGGTTATAAATAGATATAGAAGAATCAACAATTATATGATCAATCCAACTTAAATATTTACTGCGAAATAAACTTTGCTCAAAATTAATATCAAACTCAATGTCTTGAAAAGTGTCTAACCTTCCTGAGAGTTAATTAACTCGAGGAATGAAATCCTCACTTGATTTTTCTCCATCTAAACTAGATTACTCTGCAACTTTCTTAGATTTTCGCCCAATTTTATGAGGATCACTGACAATGGTTGGAGGATTCGGATCTGGATTGGATCTGGTGTACTTTCGGGAAGCCAGTATGTCTAATTTTGAAAATTAAGATATTGCTTTACAACTTTCCAATTCATCCTATGATTAAATTATAAAACTCATCATCCACAAGCTTAAGAATTCAAATAAAACATCTTACTGGGGTGATTAATTTTTAATCTTTCTTCCCTAGTGTGGTTGCCACTATGTTATCACCTGGATTGAACATTTGGCTGAAGGAAGGCTATGCCAGGGTAACCACAAACCACGCTTATCCAAGTAGCTAACCCTACTAGGCCAAGAGAGGGCTCTCGCCATAAGGATCTTAGCCAAGATGGCTGGATCAAGAAAATGATATTAGGCTAGGTATAGTAGCACAAGGTTTGATTTGATTTTGAAGGGTTTCACTGGATCAGGAGGAGCCAAAGAGTTAGGGAAAGGAAATTAGGTCAAAATTGTAGGGTGTTCGATGGGGCAAGGTAGGCACAAGGCTCAACACTCTAGGGTTTAATGGATGAGGTGATTCAAGATAGGTGAGGATCTAGAAAGAGCATGTAAGTAACATGGATTCTTCCTAAACTGAAGAAAACACAGACTGTGAATATATCCCCAAAACAAAGCATAAAATGATGGGTTCTGCCTATCAACTTGAAAACATCCACTTAAAAGAAATGAAATGATTGATGAATTACAATTTTTTTTTTTAAATATGGTCACAATAGACAAAAATAAACTAAACATCATACCACATGGATCCCAAAGAAATAGTTGCAACTTTTCATTAATCTCCTGCTGAAAACTGATACAAAATGATGTCTACTCAAAGCAAAAGCATCCAACTGAGTCCAACCTTTTACAATGAGAAATAAAATGAAGATAGAGAAATTAATTCAACCTCCTCCCATCCTCAGGGGTTGAATCCCTAAGATGAGGAACTAATACATTAAAAACTAAACAAGAAACTGGAATCTAGGCAACCTAACAACTTGCCTCTAAAAGGGAGGAAACTGATTCATTTGTCCTCAAGATAACTTTTGATCTAATGAATCTACCTTCCAGTAACTACTATAAATCATACTTACTTTCCTAGTCACCATTTACATTAGTAAAAACATCATTCATGAGAGAAAATCTAAAATCACAGTCATGGCATAGTAAAGTGAAAATTGAGCACAAAAGTGTCCTATGCACAACACTTTTTGCAGGACAATTTTGGAGGTCTTCCTAGTATCCAAATTGAGCTCATTATAGTTCATTAGAAGGCCTTTCCTATCTACTTTCCAAATATCCATTTAGTTTCCCATTTGGAATTGATTTTACCCCTCAAAAACTGATTCTCCCAAGACTTATTCTATGCGCAGCGCCATGGTCAAAAAGAGGGCAGAAAGGCCATTTTTTGGGTGTTTTTTGACCTTTTGGTTGACCATATTTGCTCCAAAATCTTATAAAATGCATAGGGTGCATGTACTAATCATTGTGAATCCAAAAATGATGCCCATTTCCTATTTGGGCGCCCCTAGGAAAAGCACAACGCCAGTGGCGCTGCGCATAGAGCCATTTTTTTTGAGTCAAAAATTGCAAAATTCTTCAAATAGGAAAAAATTCTCAAAACTTACTCAGAATTTGTGGAGAACACCACCATCAAGTGTCTGGATTAGCCAAGGAAGATTCAACAAGAAACCTAAGCCTATCACCCTCCTTTTTTCCTTTGAGTGCTTGTTTTAGCCTTGTCTTCATTTGCTTGACTCTTATGTTACAAATCTTGTTCCAGGTCCTGTAATGGCGAGCCATGTGCCTAATGATTTGATTGTCCCCATTGGACCTTTTTAGAAACTTCTCCAAATGAAAATTTACCTTTTAAAGCCATGTTTCTATATCCTCCTGTTGATGCCTCGAAAATCGCTGCAACAACATTGGGGAAACCACCCGGTCCGGACATTAGTGCAGCTCCTTTTCCGTTTGGGATAGTGGCTCCGACTGGGGGTAATGGGACCAGTTTCCCAGAAATAGATAAATGGGATGAGTGAATGCTTTATAGATAACACTAGTGGTAGGCGGAAGGCTAAAACTATTGACATAAATATAAGTAAACGAAACTATCCCGGGAATCTATTGAGTTCTAAAGCGTAGCTTTTGATGCTCTATGTCTAAAAGACAAACATATAGATGACTGTATCTTTAAGACATAGATATTGAATCATTTAAAATTGCTGTGCTTAAATAGTTAAGCAGAGCGATTGAAGCGAAATTACCACACTTTATACATTCATATCATTATCATATACATGATTTAAAAGTAAAGGCATATCACTAAATACCCAATAGTGGAATGAATAATATTTGCTGTTATAGCGCATGCATATAATCAACGATAGCAAGAATAATTACATAACAATTCACATACATAGAATGACTTCAGACACAGATAGAAATGCCATATGAGCTGATTTCCACTCCCAGATATCAATCGCTATGTGTAGTTCTTCCCTTAACGCATAAACATTCTTCAATCAACGACAATAGTGCACAATTGTATAAAGAAATTTCTTCATTAAAGTAAGAACGACTGGTCGAGTTTCATAAAAGAATAAGGGCTGAAGCACAATAGTGCAAACTTCAGTCTGTTAAGCCTATTACAAAATTTTACGACCCTTTCTATAAACATGAAAGGGTCTATAAATACAATACTAATCTAAATATCTATAAAACAGAAATGCTACTTAAACTGATATCAATAACTTTTGTTGCTATCTTGGCTGGCGATCTGGGGAGCTGGAGGATGATTCATTGAGTCGGCTGCTTTCCTTTGAATTTGAGCTGATTAATGGCAAGCATTGGCTCAATTTCAGGAGGTTTGTTGAGGCGCGAACTGAGCTGGGCAGCATAGGTGGCATCTTGGATGTCGGGAATCATACACTCGGTGGCATCTGTTAAACATTTCAGGGCGGCTCTTTGTTCATGAGGCTTAACTAGGAAGTGCCAATATGTTTCCATGTTTAAACTATTAACTCCGGCGATTAATCTTCCTCTGCCTTCTAACTCAGGATAACACATCTGCTCCAATGCATTCGTTGTTTTAATCTTTCCCGGTGTACACTGGGAAATCATATTGGCTAAGTAGAGAGTGTTGTTAACTAGATCAACTAAATTGCTAGAATTTAATCTACATCTTGAAGCTGCTCTCTCTGACTTTAACACCTAAGTGTGCCATTCCGTGAAAAGTATATCTTTATGAACCTCAAGTATCCTGGGCAAATTGGATGCTTTTCCCGAATTCAAACCTTTCCATTCAAGGTGTGCAGTAATAGCCTCATCGGCTTGATTCAAGTCATCCCTAGCTTTCTCTACCTGCTCATTTATGGATGTAGTTAATTCGCAGAGTGGCTCCGCTTGAGTGATTTGTTGACACAAGAGTTTAATTTGCGATATTAGCGCATTGTTTATCAACGTTGCTTCTTTCCTGAACTCTGTTACCTGCGAATCTCCTTTTATCTTCTCTAGCTGCGATGTTATTTGAGCGATTTTCTCATCTTTGGTTTTCACCATTTGCTCGTTCGCTGCTTTCAACTTTTCCAGTGCCTCTTTTAATTCGTTCTGTTTCTGGATCGCAGCCTGATCAATCCTTGTTTCTCTGCTTCTAATTGCTGAGCCAATTGATTATTTATTTTCTGTTGCACCAATAACTGCTTGTCTGTCTGCGCTGTCCTCTGTTGTTGTGCCGCTAACTGCTCCTCCGCTTGCATTACCCTCTGTTTTATCTCGGCTAATTCTGTCTGTAATGTGGAGATTTCTTGGTCTTTAGTCTTTAATAAAATACTTACCTCCGATGCTTTGTCGATGGTTGCAGCTGAATAGGCTCCAGCGTACTGTGACAATTTAGTTAAATCATCGGAGGGATCCAGTTTTTCCTTCCATACTACATTTCCCGTGACTGTTTGTTCTGGAAAGATAGAAGGTTGATCAAGCCTTCGTCTCTTCCTTGATCGCTTTACCACTGCTCTGTGCCTCAGGCTGTACAAAACATCCAATGGCGGAATATCTTCTACTTGTAGAATGATTTGATCGCTGGGATTTTTCGGAATTATCTCAATATCTTTAGATTTAGGTGGGCCGCTGGTTCCACTCAGAACCTGAGATGAAGTATCATCCTGCATTTCGCTGGTCTTAGGAGTACCGGTACTTTTTGAGTCTTTTCCTCCATTGATGATAAAATCAAACTACTGCCATTCCTGGAGCAATTTGGGGTTTGTGGTAGTACCCACATTGGTATCGGTGGAGGTCTGTTTAGTTTGAGACTCCTTCAGCAATTGTTCCTGTTTTTTCTTCTGTTTCTCCTCCTGTTCCTTTCGCCATTTATCCTCCTGCTCTCTTCGCTGTTTATCCTCCTGCTCTTTCTTTAACCGTTCTTCCTGTTCCTTTTTCTGCTTTTCCTCTTGGTCTTTCCTCTGTTGTTCCTCCCGCTCCTTGTTATGATCCTTCGTTGTAGCGGGAGGTTCCTTTGTCTGTTGCTGACCCGGCCCGCTTGATGATGCCGCTGGGGTTAGCGCTAATAAATCTAGAGGCAGAGTTTGCAACCTCTGCTCTCTAAGTTTATTAAACTCAGTTAACCCTTCATCATTGTATCTCATTTTGGCGAGTTCTTTGGCTTGACCTAAGGATTCACTTGAGGAGAACATGTCATCGAACATATCTTCTTGATGATCAAACGTCGCTAATTTGGCATATTCCAATGCGGCATAGGCAGTTCGCTTTGGGTCAAATGCTCTATTCGGGATTCTAGCCAGAGCTAAAGATTGAATCTTTGTGGCTTCTTTTTCCACATGTTTGAGATCATGTAGGGTAAAGACACCACATCTGAAGGGAAAAGTAGGCCAGCCTCTTTTCTTTTCCTTTTTGAGAGTCTGTGTAGTACTCTCAGCTGTAATCTGGTATGCAATTTCCCTTGCTAGCAATTTATTAGGAACATATAAGGGGAGGACATGAGGATTGGCTTGGCTGCCAAAGACTCTAATATAGGTAAAATGCTCTTCTCCAAACCAACTAGCCACTGCTGGTAAATCAAAAGAGGCTAGGTAGGAGATCCTTGAAATGGGTTTATCAAAAATTGAATAATAAATGGGAACCGTGAAACCATTACAAAATTGATACAAGTGGTTTTTATAGGATGACTTCCACAACTTGCGATGATAAATATGAATGGGCGAGGGGTCCTGTGTAGTCCACCTCCAACCAAGAATAGGGAATTCGGAATTGAAACATAAGGTATCTAGGATATATGCACTATAGTAGAATGGGGGAATTTTCCTTTCAGTGAATATAGTTTTATTTCCTAAAGTCACGAACAGCTAGCTAGCTTTATCCGAAAGATAGTAGCTCCAATCCATCAATCAGCTGTTCACTGCCGTCCATAAGAGGAACCATTTCAATGGTAAAAATGGCAGAGTCGTGTAAACCCCATAATCTACACATCATTATACCTGCATAGCAATAAGGAGAAGCCAAAGAATCGACCGAGTACTTACCGGAAGATTCGTGCTTGTGTTTATTCGGATTTTGCCTCCAATCCTTGATAGGTTCGGACTCAATCTCATTCTCGCTCGCAAAATTCTCCAAAAAGGCGCTGTTGTATATCTTCTCCGGCTCGGGTAAATGATACATTTGCCTCAGGTCTTCTGGCTTGAACGATCCAAAAATCCTTCCATTCTGTCAAGCGGAAAGAGTTATATTTGCGGACAAATCTAACCTCCCTAGGAGTCTAAGACTCTCTAGTGACAAACAAACCAAACAAGGGCAATCCTTCTCTAAATACACATTATTCTATGAGAGTTCAAATGTTTTCGATCTTACCTTAGGTCCAACGCTTGTTGTAGCAGTCCAGCCTTGCTGATCCAGATGAGCTCCTCCTTCACTTTCAGACCTGCATACACTAACAAAGCAAACGATTACATAGCATCTGAATATTATCATAAAACAAAGCATATTTATCATATTGACCAAGGAATACATGAAATAATTCGTTAACAAATCATTGAGAAGAATGGACTTATTTGTATTAAATAATCAAAGGAACCATTACGACCTGAGCCTTGGTGTTGTGCAAGCTCCTCCCAGGGTCCAGCAAGAGATTTCCTCTCCTTTGACAAGCTCACCCACTCCCACTATGGCAACAAGGAAGGATAGTGATCTCTCCTCACAAGTCAACAAATGGAAGTCCTAATTCCAGCAGCATTTACCCTTTAGAATGTTCAGCTTTCAACCTCCCCTCCTTGGCCCAATGCCTGTATTTATAGTATTCTAGAAGAGGTTATTCAGTTCCAACATCAATGGGATACTCCCTCTTTTGGATGGGGTAGCTCCTCTCTTGATGGGATAAGTTCCTCTTTCATAGGGATGCATGACCCATCTGGAGGCGCTCAATACACGTCAAACACTCTTCTAGAATGCTCTAGAAGTGACACAAGTAACTTTTTTAAGATGAAACTTGCGCCTTTTGACCTTTACAGGAGTACGCACCCATCCCTTGACTTATAGAGCGTACAAATACGTAGGTACAATGAGCTTGGGATGCGTACACGCAGGCAAGGTAGAGAGAACCTGCGTACCCGGAGATAAACATGATTTTTAATGAATTTCTCTATTTCTTGAAGTTTGACATGGAGAGCAGAGGTATAAGGCTTGACAAGGAGGATAGTATGGCTGTTGATGGAGCCATACTAACTGCAGATAGTCATGGTGACAAATTTTAGTGTAACAGATTGCCCCCTAAAGTACGAAGCCTGTAATAGATAAGGGTGTTATATCATATAGGAAGGGTGAAGTACTTTATCATTTCGAGGATCGTCTTGTGGAGAGCCCGGTGAGAACCTGCAATTTTCAACACAAAATATATGTATAAGATCATATCATCGCTGAGGTAGGCATTCCCATACAGATCAAAACTTTAACTATTGGACTAACTACTCTGATACACGAATGATTTCATAATACATCATAATCATAGACTCGTGTAGACACAGTATGGGTGCAGCCTTCTATTTATGATTGGTCTACAACATAATGAATACAAAACTCCTCGCAGCGTGGATGGTGGAAACTAGATCCAGGGTCTTCATCTCTACTTCCCGAATTGGTACGATTCTAGCCATGTGAATAAATGAGTCGATGTCGAACATGGTCGAAACCACTTGATTACCAGTCAATTATGTAAACTGTTAACAAGCGTGAGAGAGACCACCAGTAATGTCAATGGTTCTCAAAGTACCCAGCACAATCCATGAGATGTGAATGAATGAGTCGGTGTCGAACATTTCATGGAATCCTTCGATCGCAAGTCAATGATGAAAATTGACGTCGAAGGCGAGAAATCTGCCTTTGATGCATGCAGACCTCAAGGTACTGACGATTTATAAGTCAACTTTCTAGATAATGTGCTGATGTCGATAGAAAGCGACCCGTTGCAGGAAAGCCCACAACACGAAATCATAGTTCCAGTTGAAGAAATGTTGCTGCAAGGACTGACTCAATGATGACACAATGAATGATAGGTATTTTGCGGTTGAATGTTTTGTTTCAGACCTCTTGAACACATAACGACACGATAGATGGTTCGGTGATAAATGACTCAAAGTCGACTCCCATAACCCGGCTAAAAGATGTCAATGATCTTGGTCAACTGTGAGACAAGGGATTTCCCAACCCAGGCGAATGAATAAGTGTCGTGTTCAAGAGTGGTAGTAAGGTTTTATTTCTGAGACAAAAGGATATCAAATAGGCTCATTCTTCTCATTTTTCCACCACCATTTCTGGCAAGTACCTCTTTATTTTTTACAAGCTTGAGGAGGATAACATATGCTTGTTTGTAAGCTCATCCTTCGGATGAGTCCAACTTAGTTTTTGATGCGAACCCGAAGAAGGAGTGGTCCGTTCCTGTTTGTAAT